>JAHBCN010016519.1:0-19390 GCA_019359885.1 Listronotus oregonensis
TTTGTTTATGGACCATGTCTTGATCAGTGGCGGCTCCTCCTTAGGTTTGCAGGTTTGCGCAACCCCCAAAAAAGGTTTAAAATAAAATTTTAAAAATATATATATATATTAATCATTACATAGTTATAGATTTTTTAAAAATTTATTCGAACATCTGTATTTATTCTTTTATTAATGTTATCTCGAAATAACAGCCAAATTATTAAAAAACTTAACTGCTGTCGCTAAAATATCATTAATTTAATCGCTCGTCGCGTCGCATCCTAGAAGCCGATGCCGATGCGATGGTTGCAATCAAAATGCAAACCCAATTGGAGTCATTACGAGTAAGCGTAAGTATATGGAGTTGCCTATCTTGGCATTGGGCGCTGAATTTAGTCTCATAAGCGGCATGCGGTTTGCAGTTCCACTGCAAACCTTTATTTATCTCGCATGCTGATTTACGATTTATTGAAGTATAATTTGTTATTTTGGTTATATGTGTAACATATGTAGCTACTTGTATGATTTTTATTACAGTTTTTGTATGTCTATTTATTTACATTAAGTTTTTATTGTGGTTATTTATTTATTTTTTTAAAGAACCATTAGAATTGCAACCCCTTACTTTTTAACCCACGAGCCGCCACTGGTCTTGATGCTTCCAATAGGTACAAATTACAAAAAATACAGAACTCTTGCATTCGCTTTATTTATGGTTTAAGAAGACGGGATCATGTAACATACAAGCTAAGAGATTTAAAATGGCTCAATGTGCAAAATAGGGAAAAACTTCATTACTGCTGTTTCCTGTTCAAACTTTTAAAAAATAAGTATCCTTCTCATTTATATAATAAACTCAAAACAGGAACTAGTAGACATGCTCGAACAACGCGCACGGTTTTAAAGTTTGATGCACCCCGACATCGCACTGCGATTTTTCAGAGATCATTTTGTTTTAGTGCTCCAAGATTAATAAATAAATTTGATATTGGTCGGGAGATATCTTTTTACTCCTTTAAAAGGAATTTAAAGAAAATATTGCTTGAAAGCCAACAATAAATAAATAAGACAGTACGGAGTAGTTCATTTAGTTCATTTTGTTAAGATATTGTGTTTATTTTTCTTAGTGTAGGTATTTTAATAAACTGTAAAATTCGTATACCTAGTGATTGAATGTTCCTACAATTATTGCTTTATGTTTTATATTTTATTGCAATTTTTATAGTCTATGCTATAATACTATTTTGTAGAATTGTTTTTGTTATTTTGTTTTTATGCTTGGTTTGGGGAATTGTATTTTTTTTCACTTTTTTTGTAGGAGATTTAATTATTTGTAATTTGTAACAGTTTTTTGTACTCGGTTAAGTAACAGCATTGCTGCCCTTCGCCGAGGATAAAATAAAGGCCTTTTTATTTATTTATTATTTATTTATGTGTCGTGTGTATTATCTCCTACAAAAATAATATTTTCAAGCATTGAGAACCTTTAACTTTTGGTAAAGCGTATTCGATCTTATTTGGAACAGCGCTAAATTTGGGGTCCATTTAAAATACTGCATCACGAAATAAACTAAAATAGGAAAAAATATAATGATCCGTACTGGTATTAGTCCCGGCCCGTGCGGTAATCAATTTTTGTTAGAGAGATGTTCATCCCAATCTCGATTTGACTTGTTGACAGGCCGGACCTTACTTCCTATAAGGCGATAATTTTGTCTACGACTGTCGCGAGTAAACTACCTTAATATACAGGGTGTCTCACGGTGACCGTCCATTAGAATATTTCAGAGACTTCGATTTGAATTTTGAAAATTTGGGATGTCGGGTTTTCGGCCATGTCCTCCTCAAATAAAATAATGGCGTGCATGTAGCGCTTCCGGTTATACCGGAAGTAGCAACCAACTCGGTTATTTTAAATGGAACACCCTGTATATTATATTTTTTTTGTGTTCCCTTCTTCATTCTAAACAACTTTTATTAAAAGTTTTTTTTCCCTACTCTATCGGTTTCTGAGCAAAAAAATATATTTCTCAAATTTTCAGGTTTAACATGATGTCTCCTAAAATTAAATATCTTTTTTAAAATAAAACAGTAAAACTCGAAATTCCGGTTATGGAATTAGATATTATAGTGTTCGATAACGGCATGTCAGAAAATGAAATTTTAGATACAGAGGAGAGGAAAAGTAACAACTTTTTATCTTTATGAAACAACATAAAAAACTTCATTTTTTTAAATACGATGCCACATTGCTGATTTGTTCAATGGATAGGCGAGAACATTTCCTATCTTTCCATATAGGGTGACTTTATACTTAACTAGAACAGTTTTAAACTTATTTACGGTTTTTTGCAAAATCCTCTAAATATCAAGCAGTTTTATTAATTTTTGGCAAGAAGGCCATGATAAACAAAGTGATACGATGTATCTAGGGACGCGTTGTCATTTTGTTATAATTAGTTGATTGTCAACGTTTTGATACGAAGTTTATTCCTGAAAAATATTGTGAAATAATGCGTATACAAATGCTGACATATTAAATTTATTTTTTATTCATGGCGAGTGTAACAGAATTATCAGTCGTACATGCAGGGTTTTCAACGAGAGATATCCAAATTTAACACCAATGAACAGAACAAAATTTAGAAATGTTATGAGAAATCATCTAAATTATGGAACAATTAATGCAGTAAGAATTTTACCAAAGCCAGTAACCTCAAATGAAGATAACATTATTAACGTATTGGCCTATTATCATGTTAATCCCGAAGCCTCCACTCGTGCGGCAGAAGACGATTTAGGAGTTTCACGAGCATCTATTCAAAGAATTTTAGCAGAAAATGGCATGCACCCATATAAATTCAACGTTCTTCATGCTCTTCATCCCGGAGACGCACCACAACGCGTTGAGTTGTGTGAAATGATTTTACTACGAACACAAGAAGATCCGGAATTTTTATGCAAAATTATATGGACAGACGAATCAAAATTCACAGGAGAGGGTATTTTTAATAGACATAATTCTCATTTCTGGAGCACTGAAAATCCTCGCGTCATTCAAGAACGAAATTTTCAAAACAGATTCAGTGTAAATGTATTTGCCTTAATGATGCATGACCAAGTACGCTATCATATTTATGAGGGTAGTTTGAATAGCGAAAGATACATGGATATTTTACAAACGGTTGTAACAGACTTTGTTGATAATCTACCTTTGGCTAGAAGAGACGCCTAGGACGGTGGAATTGGCCATCAAGGAGTCCTGACTTGACACCGTTAGACTTTTATCTTTGGGGAACAATAAAGCAGAAAATTTACTCTACTCCCGTCGATTTTTTGTGACTAGTGCTACACAATATTACGTATTGTTTATTACTATTTTTAAAGATATTCAATTTTAGTTATCTTCATTTGAGGTTACTGGCTTTGGTAAAATTTGTTTATCATGGCCTTCTTGATCTTCATTTGAGGTTACTGGCTTTGGTAAAATTTGTTTATCATGGCCTTCTTGCCAAAAATTAATAAAACTGTTTTATTTTAAAAAAGATATTTAATTTTAGGAGACATCATGTTAAAGGTGAAAATTTGAGAAAAACATTTTTTTGCTCAGAAACCGATAGAGTAGGGAAAAAAACTTTTAATAAAAGTTGTTTAGAATGAAGAAGGGAACGCAAAAAAATATATACAGGGTGTTCCATTTAAAATAAGCGAGTTGATTGCTACTTCCGGTATAACCGGAAGCGCTACATGCACGCCATTATTTTATTTGAGGAGGACATGCCCGAAAACCCGACATCCCAAATTTTAAAAATTCAAATCGAAGTAGTCTCTGAAATATTCTAATGGACGGTCACCGTGAGACACCCTGTATACAACCTGTCTTAATACACAGCGTTGGTAAAGAGGATCAATGCTGAGTTCAAATCAAGTAAACCAACTTAAAAATTATCTATAAAATTTATTTAACCTTTAAAAACCTTTTTAAAATTTTACAAATTTTATCTTTATAAATTTATTTCCGTTCAGAATCTGCCTGAACAAAACAGGCAGGACCGACCTAAGTATGCATTGGAAATAGCTAGGTTTATGCAGCAGGATCAAAAGTTTTTAAATAAAATTCTATTCACCGACAAGTCTTTCTTTACTTTAGCAGGAATGTTTAACTACAAAAATAAACATTATTGGTCCAGAGAAAACCCTCACCAAATCCAGCAACATAACAATTTTATTGTTTCCATGGCTTTCTTGATACTAATATGAAACTTTTTTGTAATTTATTAATAATTTAATCTAAAATATCTCAAAAATGGTTCATCCAAATATCATCAATGTATAAATATTTGAAATCAGAAAAAAAAAGATTTCGTTGTAGCGCAAAATATACAGGGTGTTTCATTTAAAATAGTTGAAGTTGCCTATATTTTTCCATTTTTTCATTGCGATATTTTTTTACTGATAATTTCAAAAGATAATATAGAAAAAATCCTACAGTTTTTATATAAAACATTTTTTTTTCTGTCTTCAAAAATAAAGGCCTCAGAAGCCACGTAAATATAATCAAAGACCCTGTACACGACGTCCCGTCACCCAATCATTCTTGTGGACTGCCTTGATGCCGTTCTGCCATCTTGAATGTGCCCACTAATGAGCGTAAAAGAGTAGCGTAACTGTCGAAAATTTTAAAATCTGATTGGTTTGTTTTTATTTTGGCAGAACCAACCATAAAATTTTAGAATTTTTACACTTACACCCATCAGAAGGTACCTTGATCTACAGTTTGTCTTCTTGTGCTGTTATATTTTGTAGTCACCAACGGTAGTTCCTTTTCTTTTAGAGTTTAGTGGTAATTGTATTGATACTCTAATATTTTGCTGTGTTTAAAATTTACGTACGAAAGACTCAACCTTTTATTTTGTTTTCTTTTGAATATTCTTTTTGCCAGAGAATATTTAAATTTAAGAGACAGAAGTACTTAAATACATAAAATAAACCAAAATTTTATATTAGTTTGTTTCTTAACTTTGGTTTTGTGATTTCTAATTTATTTTAAATAAATTACAGTTTGACTGTTTCTAGATGTTTAAGGTTAGGCAGTGTTTACTACGTGTCTTTCATATACCGACTTTATATTACATTCTAATGACATACTAAACAGACACTTATTTGTGCCTGTTACTCTACCCAAAAAATTTTTATTTCAGTATATTAAACCATTTCTCGAGATAACAGGTTTAATGCACATATATGGGTTAATTGCTTGTGGTGCGCCTAATAACTTGAAACCTGAGAAATTATTTTTCTAGAATATCAATATTTTTAGTTACATTTTAACTTACCAATTTTTTCAGTTACCCAGTAGTGTAGCACAGCCAGCTCAAGGCCGGCAAAACCGAAAATTTGGACATCTGAAACAACAAAGTGCATCAGTTAATTTATTTTCTTAATAGAAGTAAACATTTTATCTTGTAATAGATTTTATTTGATAAAAATGTGAATAAAATTATCGAAAACACTGGTAATAATTAAGATTTTATAGAGATAAATATAAGTAAGGTCAGATTTGTAATCATTTTATTACCTATAGTCAGCAAAACATGCGTATTACTATACGTGCAAGGGGAATTTTCTCTAAATCTTTATACAAGTAACATTATGTTTTTGGTGGGGCGTTATGCTTAACAACTTATTCATAATCATAAGCATCAGTTGTATTCCCGAAATAGTACATGCATTTCTTAACAATATTAGTGTCATTTCTCAACGGATATGAAAAAATGGTGCCACGTCAGTTATCCTAACAGAGGCAGTGTTAGAATATCTAGCTATAAGGAATAAACAATTATGAAGCGTTAGCACAACAATCACAGTTGATCCGGTATTGCACCACGAATATCCTAAGTGAAATATTAGGAGCGACCAGCACACAGTAACATGTTCTATCTGATGGTACTCTGCTTGTAACAGCGATTTTTATTTCAGTAATTCTTGTGGGTCACATGCAAAAATGAGAAATTATTCGTGATAGATGCCTTCAAGAATACACAAATTTATTATTATGTACGATATGTCGTAGTGGTTTTTATTTTATTCATCCATCCATCTTTCACAAGAATTTTACAAATTCTTGTAAAAGAAATTTTGATTATGCACAATTTATCATGCATCGTTTCCACGTATCCAATTTCTTGACAATTTTATATTAATTCTTTCACACTTTAAAAGAAACATTGATAAGAGAATCTAAATTTTACCAAAGTTCAAATTATGTTTTTACATAATACAAACACAAAATTTCACTATATTTGCCTCAACAATTAAAAAATTAAAACCCATCATAATTTTTTTAAAACAAATGTTAACTTCAACTTGCATATTTTTTTGTGCAAGAACTTGTTTTATATGACACTAGCTCAGTCTTTCACAAAGTGGGCGATAACGCCCCCTTGTGGGCGTTGGAGGCTTAGAGGGGGGCGGTGAGGAGTGATTTAAGGGGGCGGTGAGTGATTTCTAACTTCAGCTATTTCATATTTTAAAATTCACTAAAATTAAAATTCTTCTACTACACACCATCCATTTATTAGTTTATATTTATGTCCTATTTTATTGTATAAATTTAAACTAAAAATATATAAAATATTTAATATTTTTAATGCGTTCACAGCGCTATTTATATCTTAAGATATTAAGTAATAGATATCAAACACTGAAAACTATTCGTGTCTTTAAGTGTCACAGGTGAGGTCCCCACCTCCGAAGATACGTGTATTAAAAATGGTATATCTATTGTTGCGGCCAAGCTACTAAGCACTTGCCGAACGCGGGATTTTTTTTATGTACCTAATCTAGTGAAAATAAAGAAAAAATAAAATTGAAATTAGAAGGTTCAATTATAATTCACCTTTGGCGCGAACAAATAGTGTACGATTTATTTGTGCAATCCTGTATTATAGTCCGTCAACGTTCGTGCGGTCCGTGTTTGCGGAGTGCAGGTACGGGAAGGAACAAATTCCAAATACACAGCCGCGGCTCGCGACCGGCCGGTGACTGACGTGACGTTCCGCCGCACGCACGCATCGCACTCGCTCGCCATCCCACCACTCTGCCCGCTACTCCGATACTCATTGTAAAGTTGTATTATTATTGCTCAATGTTGAATATTGTTTATTTTGAATTAAAGATACTCCTAATATTGTAAAGTTGCATTATTATTGCTTTCTTTGGTAAGAAAAATCCCGTTTAAAATATAGGTTTAATTAAACTTCAGGCGAGACTAATATCTTATGGAGATTTTTAAGGTAAAAAAATGGGGGCGTTACAAAATAACTGATTTTCAAAGTGGGCGTTAGACGAAATAAGTTTGAGAACCTCTGCACTAGCTCAACAATATCCAAGTTGTCTTACGTATAAATACATTCTGTTTTCAACAAAACATTTCTGTTTGAGAACCATAAAATTTAAACTTTAAAACTTTTTCAAACACATTTTTACCGGAAAATATATAACCAGGTATAGTTTATTTGGATATCTACAAATTAATGTACAAGGTGTTCATTTATGTTTTGACACCCACTTACAACAATAACTAAAAACGATAGAAAAAAACTTTTTGTATAAAAGTTTTGGTCAGTGTTATCTTTTGAGTATAACGAAAGAAACAAATGAACATCAAAACAATAAATAAGTTAACTGTTTTATATGGAACACCCTGTATATTTTAATTTAGAATGAAAGGTCCATCCATCCTCATTCCAAAAATATATAGTTTGCTAGCATTTTGTTAAGCAGTTTTGAACATATTATAGTTTTTAATTAAAAATTCAATTTATAGTAAAAATCTGCATTGCCTTGGAGAAAAAACGATGATTTATTCCTACGTTTTTTTAAACTCGGTAAGTTCTCAACGAGAAATATGGTTTTTGGATAAAAAGGTATGACACTCTTAGATGGCCGCCCAATAGCCCTGATTTAAACCCCCCGGATCTATTTTTGTGTGGTTATTAATTTAAAAAATAAAATGTATTATGAAAGGAAAAAAAATTAAACATACTAAGATAAAAAATGTAAAATAAAATTTTGAAAGAAAAAAAGAGGATGAATAGACCTTTCCTTCTAAATAAAAATATACAGGGTGTTCCATTTAAACGCATTTTTCTTAACTTTTTAATGTTTATTTGTTTCTTTCGTTATGCTCAAAAGGTAATAGATAAAACACTATAAAACTTTTACATAAGAATTTTTTTTTCTATCCTTTTTAGTTATCGTTGTAAGTGGGTGTCAAAATATAAACAAAAACCCTGTACATGAAATAAAAATAGGCATCACCAACGAATTCTTGGATAGAAATAAAGTAACCAACCTTGTTTGGTATTAATATATTCAAAGGGGCAAGGCGGGAGAGTTCTTGTAAACACACTGTACCGGCAACGTTGAACAAACACACTGAAT
Organism: Listronotus oregonensis; assembly: GCA_019359885.1. NCBI lineage: Eukaryota > Metazoa > Arthropoda > Insecta > Coleoptera > Curculionidae > Listronotus > Listronotus oregonensis. The sequence goes on from JAHBCN010016519.1 coordinate 8,428, forward strand.
AACATCACTCCGGAAATAATAACTTTTTCAATACTTATGGCATTGCACCATAGGTAACATTTATTTAAATCCATGATTCTTTACTGTTAAAAAATATTTTTAAAGCCAAAAAACTATTTTTGTTTATTATCTGAAGTGACACTCCAGATATGTCATTTACTTTAGATTCTGAATTCGATTGCTGTTGATCGAGTCAGTTGACAAAACGTGTTACTGAATAATACAACCTAATAAAAAGAGATAAAATGACATCGAAGTGCCGTACAATACCTGATTTAACATAATTTTTTATCCAATGATTATAGAAACTGTCCGATTAACCTTGAATAGCACAATGTTGCCGGTGCAATCGGATCTTGGAACTGTCATATCAATAAATGTTTATATTTAAATCGATGTTGCCTATATTAACATTAAAACCAATATTATTGGAATACTTTTATTATATTTTCAAGATAATTTCCTGATTTTGATTTTAGAGATCTGGCAATATGTTTACGTTTTTCCAAAACAAAAACAAAAAGATCACTATACCAAACACCCTGCCTACAAACGCCGCTTCGATTTGGAACCATAACTTTTTGCCCAATAACTGAGTTAATAGGTAAAAATCTTATTAATACCAGAGTTTATTAATCTAAAGGGGGTTATGACATCCGCCATATTAAAAAACTCTTGTGTGACGTCAAGAAGGGCCCATTTCGGCCATGTTGGATTTTATGCCGGACAGTGGCGTAGAATTGAGGTGGAAACGAAAAACTGCTTTTATACCGACGAACAAAACTTATATTTCAAAAATATAAATGTAATTCAATTAAGTATTGAAATTAAAAATTAAAGCGACAGCACGACGATGGTATCTACTACATTAAATATTTTAAAAAATAAGAAAAAAATTAAAATGTAGAAAATACTGATTATTGCTAATTTGTTATAATTATGAGTACTTACTCTATTTTTAAACACACGATCTTGAATGATTAACACCTTTTTTTCTTTAATAATACCCAACTATATTCCGACGTTTATAAAATTTTATGAGCAAGTAAAGAAGTTTGGGGTTTTTAATTATTTTTTTTATCTTGGAACAGTCCGCTGAGGCCTAGTATGAACGCCACGTAGGTGGCTGAAGTGTGGTAAGAGGGAGTTTATTCACAAGAGACTTAAATTCTGCAGGTAGCAGGTTCCATAGTCTTGACACTCTAGGGATGAAGGAACGAAGAAAGCGGGAAGTTCGGGGCCTCTCTAGCTGAACTGTTAAAAGATGCATAAGAGTTGCACTACGTGTTGCTCTGTTGGGAGCTGCCAGAAAAGGGAATATACTGCCCAACTCGTCTAAGAAGAAGCCGTGAAAATACCTATAGAAGAAAGACAGAAAGAAAGCTTTTCTGTAAGTGCAGGATCAGAAATGGGCTTTTACAAGCTTGAAGATCTTTGTAAGATTACAAAATATCCAACTCCAAATCAGATACTGGAAGCCATAGAAAAATTAACTTTTTTTTAGGATTTTATGACGGTGTTTTTGTATTACTTCATAAATATATAATTGTCTATTAATCCTTAATTTATTTTATTTTAAAAACTAATTATGTTACTTTTGAAAACTAGTTATTTATTTACTTACGGACCATACAGCATCTTGATATTGCAGAATAATAGCAAAATTTTCCACTTTGGCAATAAAATGAATTATTTTATGTAAAAAAATGTGAATACAGGTTTATTGCTAAAAAACTAAACTTTATTTCTTTCACAACTACAACACTACAATACATTTACAATTGCAACAATTAAATAAAATACAACTGAAATTTTTACATTTTGAAATAGATATGGAAGAAAAGAACACAGTACTTAGTGATATTATTTAATAATATTTTGTGGTATACTAAATTTCATATTCTAAAACATACAAATCATTTAAGCATTAAAATCCTACTTAATACAAACACAAAAATTTCATTTATAGTTTGTTGGCAGGCCTTGCAAGATAAAACAAAGAATTAGATCTCGTGTTCTTATTTGGTACTCGAAAGTTTAACTTACTTACAAGTTCCTCGTAGTCCACTTCATACTACACAATCTAAACAAAAACTTCTTCAGTGCAAGGTAGGTTTACATCAGTTAATTTTAAACTTGTAAAAGGCAAATCTAAAAAATATAAATTATATTTTAAAACATGTCTTTTTCAACATAATATACCAAGTAATTGGTAGGTAAGTATCCAAAAAAAATTAAATACAATTAAAGAATGTAACTAACCACAAACTTAATAAATGTACAAAATAATGGGAAAAAAATATTAAATACGCATTCTGAAGGTACATTAATGCATATACCTAAAGTTGATCAGTTCTAGGTGTAAGCAAGTCAATATTGACTATTTACTTTCTTGACAACAAATAACTATAATTAAAATCACACAAAAATTTCAATTTACTTACTAATAACTGTGTAACTACATTCAGAGTTGTGAAGAGTCACTGGTGGACTTAAAAACCGTGTTTGTGTTATCCGAGGTGTAATAATGCAAACTGAATGGAACTGCTACAATAAAAAAATATTTGTTAGTAATAGCAGCATTAGGAATGTCATATTTTTCACCTTACCTTCTTTTATTAATCGCCTTTTTCCTTTTTGATCAGGATCTCATAATCACCGCCTTTGCAATTTTTCTGGAAAACATATAAAAATCGTCTTTTTTAACATGCTCCGAGCAAATAAAAGAATCCTTATGGGAAACACAACTTTTTGGTCTATTGCTCACTAAGGACTAATTAAAACTACACGACTAAATACTACCAAAAACAATATAGTAAAAACAGTCAAAACCAATAAAATATCAACTCTGTACACAAATATTTGCAACTGTAAAAATAACCTCATATAAAAACTTCGACTTGTGGCACGACTCTGTCCACAGCTGAGAATGCTAGTAACTTTAAGAGTTACCCGACAGGGCCGCCAACATAAGCCGCACTTTTCACACCCTCACGTCTTGGACTTTTGCTATCCCCATTCTCGACGATGTCATAACCCCTTTAGATTAATAGACTCTGATTAATACCTATAACTTGGAATAAATTCAAAATATCAAAAACAAATTACAGTATGTGCCAAATTTGAGGTATATGAGGGTATCGATGATTTTTTAAATCGAAAGCCAATTTTTTTAAAGAGTATTTTTAAAGCGCATATCAAGTTATACATAACTGCCAATATTTATTTTTTTTCCTGTGTCGTTTGCTAGATATTATCAAAATTTAACTTAAAAAATAAACCATATTATATTCACACCGATAATGTTTCTTTTTTATATGCTGAAAATTTGGGGATTCAAAAAAAAAACTTCTTTGTGACACTTTATGTTTAAAAGTCACACTTGCTGTCAAATTTGACAGCTGTCATCCATACTTAAGGAGGAAAAGTGACTTATTGTTTTTAAGTGTTATCACTTTAAGGCAAGGGGGAAGGAAAAGGTAAAGGTTGATAACAGCTTTTGCCGTGCCAAAAAACCGCTTCTTGTAGAATCAGCGAAGTTAGGCAACGTCGGGCCTGGTTAGTTGTTTAATGGGTGACCATGAGCGAGCTGTGTGTGATTCGAATTCCACGTTAAACTGTTTGTCTGGATGACATTATTTAGACGTTAATGGAAGGTTATTCAGGAATAGTAGTTATTTTTATAAGGTCCGTACTGGCACGTTGTCTAAAAGATGGCGTGAAAATGCAATATATGAATCGTTCGGTACTAACAGAACTAGGGAACATGGGTTAAACATCTAGTATTTAGGCTTCATGGGCTATAATTTTATGAATGATTTTACGCTCAGACCTAATGGATTCTAAAAAGAAAGTTAATGAGGGGCTAAGAGGAAATATTCAAATATGTTAAGTTTAACGTAACTTGCAAGGTGCAAATTTAAAAATCATATAATTTTTTTAATATACACGGTTTTATTCAAAATTAAGAAAGAGTTAATATATTATTATTGTTCGTTTCATTTTACGGTTTCTTTATTATCTTTCAATTATATATGTTTATTAAGAGCTATTTTAGTGAAAAACTTACGACCAGTCACTGATAAATACTTTTAAGTTATGGGGGTCACCAAGGGTACTGCTGTAAATTCTTCAAGTAGAGGATTTAAACATTTAATAACGGAGATTTTCTGCTTTAAAGGAAAGGAAACACAATTATTTTTAAGTTGCCGAGGTTTTTATGTTATCGAGGTACTACTATTTGTGTTTTTGGTCATAATTCATCTACATTATTTTGTGTAATTTGTATTACCGAGGAAAGTTTTTGAAAACACAAAGTTTCTATTTATTTTTTAATTTTTTTATAAATAGTTAATAATTGATAAGGCTTACATTAGAATATATTTTTACGGTGTTATAACAAATATAAATAGTTACATGCTAGCACCTCCAGATAGTAGGTTGTAGTATTTTAAAACACACAGTATAAGAATACACCTAGTATAAGAATAATTTAAATAATGTTACTAGAATTGTATAAAACCGGTAGTAAAGTGGTCAGATCCACTTACAGCAAAGTATAAAACCGTAACAATATAGGTATTTATAATTATTTAAATTATTGCTTTTTTAAACTGTATCTCTGCCGAATATCCAGAAGGTATACAAAATGTACATAAAATTCTAAACCATGATCATGCTGCGTTTCAATTCATTTAACAATTTCATAATTTCTACAATATTTAAAATTTTCCATGTTGCAGTAACTGCTGCATACACTTCACATTTTAAACTGTACATTTTAAAGATTTATAGTTCTTAAACATGAAGCTCCGGGAATTTAAAACCAAAGGAAAACATGAATAAATTACTATCGTTTAAAAGGCGCATTTTTCGCTTATCCTTCGTTTGTTTGTTTGATTTTACTTGCATTCGCAGTTCGTTACCTTCTATTAGGTTACAATAGAACAATGCTGCGAATTAGATTAATGGTATTAACGTTTTAAGTACGATAGTAAACACATTACTGAAATTTAATAAAACGTCTATTCTAAGGTAATAATGAGATAATACAGCTACACAAAAGAAGAGGCAGTTATCTAGAAAGTTGCCGCAACTCCGATTTTGACTAAATGTTGGTATACGGGGGTTTTTTGGGGCGCTGATCACGAATATGAACATTTTTTTTTAGCACAAACGTTTCTTTTACGGGATATCCATAATTGAACTTGAAAATTAAACTAGCATAATTTACACTATATTTTTTTCTCCCTCCTTTTGTGCACAATTTTTGATTTTTACACTAAAAGTGGCACACAATATTTTATAAACAACTTTTAAAAACTTGTTTTTATATATGGGCATTTCTCAGTAAGCTGGGCAACTCACTGTCCCAGGCCGATATAATATGAAAAATATAGTTTATTTCAAAATTTGTACTTAACTTAAAAAGATAATTACCTAATTTACCGCGGTCCATCGTACAATATCCAATAAAATAAGGTTTATTACATCAAAAACGTTTTTATAATGCTCAAAGAACAGTCCCCTGCATGTCCCCAAAAACAGACCCCTGGTAAAAAAGGTGTTTATCTCACAAATATTTTTTTTTAAATTCGTACTTATAATATTTAAAATCTAATGAACTTTTTACTGACAATATCAGAGGAATCTATTTTTTAATTAAATAATGCATCCAAAAATACAAATGTTTATTTTTTCCCCAATTTTACGCACAGTCCCCTGGCTCTTATTTAAAACTACCTCAATAACATGTAATAGAATGAATCCTTCTTTCTACGTAGTGGCGTATGCTTTTTAAGTTTGCCCAATGATAATAATTAAATAAAATTATTATTATATGAAAACAACTAACTAGGGGACTGTTTGTCGGGACAAAAATACGCTTAAAGTTGCCCAGTTTACAGAGAAAGATCCATTTATTTTACTCCTTTTTACCCTTAAATTGCAAAGTTTTACTTTTAAAGCCTGCGGCCATATTTGCTGATAAAATCCCTAGTGTATACATGTTTGAAAATGAAGGTTTGCAATTACATAAAAAAAGGTATGAAATAAATATAAAAACATGTTTAAAAAAGGTGTTTGTAAAATATCGTCAGCCAATTTAGTGTAAAAATCAAAAATTGTGCCAAAAAAAGGAGAAATAGGGAAGAAGAGAAGAGAATAATAGATATTTTAAATAGAAACGTTTCCGCCAAATTGTTTTCATATTCGTGATCAGCGCCAAAAAAAAAACCCGTATACCAAACTTGGTCAAAATCGGAGTTGCGACAACTTTCTAGATAATTACCAAAAAACAAAAGGGATCTACATTTTACAAGCGATGTATATATCCCCAGGAACACAAATCCGCTGTCAACGTTAAGCTTACTTCACAGAAACTTCCTAACCTCAAAATTAATTTTAAAATACCAAAAATTTACTAAAAATACCGGCGAAGAAAATTTGTGTAATTGTATATTTATGCCATTTTTTTCTAACCTTAAAAAATTGTTTTTCAAAAATTAACTGATATACGACAAATTTGGTATACGCAATTTTGGGAGTTGCTGATCACGAATTCAAAGTCAGAATTGCATTGGCAGATTCAAAATTTTATTTAATTTCTGAAAATCTCGTCCGCCATATTGGATTCGCAATTTTAAATTTTGCAAATCTGACCCAAAATTCAAGATCAGCGACTCTTTAAACCCCTAAGTACCAAATCTGGCCTAATTCGGAAGAGTTTTTGATATTTGGTTGCCATATTGGATCCGCCATCTTGAATTTTGCCCCCAAACCACTCCGTTACTTCTTTAATATCTAATTTTTTTTATGGTACACCAAATTTTTCTTACGTTGTATATACTTTACAGGGTGGTTCATTTGTCCTAAGACTGGTAGATAACCGAAAAACGGTGCGTTTTAGAAGAAAATGTTTTAAAGAAAAGTTGTTTAGAATGACGGGAAAATTCCACGATACTAATAATTTTGGTCCTGACTAGAGTTTCAAAGTCATTTCCATATCTATTTTGTTTTGTCAAACAGAAACTCCTATTTTTTTTAGAATCTTAATCTACATACAAAAAGAGAAAGTTTTATATGTATAAAGATTTTTTTAATCCCATTTTAATTTTGGAAGATATTTATAAAAATAAATTTTAAAAACCCATGTTTTAAATATTTCTTTAGAATAACAATAACGTTATTAATAAAAATCTAAAAGCGATATTTTTTATTGTTTATCCTATAAGTTATAAGTTTCAAACTCTAGAAGCTTTTAAAATATCAAGTTAAATAGTGGCTGCGTCCAAAGGTAACAACTCTTATGATATTTGAATAGCCCCTAGCATTTGGATCTTCTCTTTGAAACGAAGCAAATAAGTACAAAAAAAGCACGTGCACAGAAATATTTTTTTATTGTTATCGATCTCCTTATACTAAAAATAAAATTTTAACAAATGAATCTCAAAATTTTTAGAAATATCTTCCAAAACTGAAATCTGAATAAAAAAATGTTCGTATAAATTTATAAAAGGTGTTCTTTTGTGTGCGTAGATTAAGATTCTAAACAAACTAGAGGCAAAGTATAGATAATAACAAGTAATGTAACTCTGCCGGTTGCTACCTGATTCTCTCAGTGACCTATAGTCGATCGGTACCCTGAAATTTACCCTGAAATCGTCAGCGCAGTAGAAGCCGTGCAAGCCATGGATAAAAAACAATAAATAAGAAAGTCGAAGCGATAGGTGTTTATAGTCTATTAACGTACTCGAGATAGTGCGAGTAAAAAAAACGCTTCGCCTACAGAGATATGAATATTTTGATTGGCTGCCTTTTATTGCTTTTTTCTGTCAGTATCAACAAGATTATAATGTATAAATATGAATATATATTATTTAAGGTAATTGATCATAATTTTCAATTAAGTTAGGGCAATAATTTTACTGCATGGCACCTAAATTTTGCCGTACTTATTAATTGAGAGAGAATAGTTTCAACCTTTTGCTATATATATATATATATATATATATATATATATATATATATATATATATATATATATATATATATATATATATATATATATATATATATATATAAAAATAAGGAGGAGGGAAGCCTTGGCCGACCAGTTAAACAACAAAGGTAATAAATTTCTTGGGTATCCCCGGGCCAGGAGAGGGCTAATTAAAGTGAAACACTTCTTAGTTTAACGAGCTTTCAAAATATTTATTTCCTCTTCAGGTCTACAATATGGAAAAAACAATAAAAAAGCAAATCTTTTCAATTTTAGGTATACTTACACAAATGCATTATTTAGAAGTTGGTAACATCAACAACAGCTGAATTTTACAATGTATAGAAACAGGATATTGTTAAGTTTTCGAAAAATTCATATTAATGTTTCTTAGTTCTAAGCTGATACATTTTTAAAATATTATAATTGTTATTAAATGTAAGACTAGTACAGAATGGATGGATTTCTATACCACTTTATTCGTTTCAGGGTCTTTTTTAGTTTAACATGTATTTAAGTTTTTTTTTTGGAATGCGAGTATAGGTCCGGGCAATCTAGGGTTAAAGTTAAGATATTGTTAACTTAACTGGAAGATAGATTTACTTATGACTGAATTGTATGTAATATGTAAAATTGAAAAAAGTAATGGTAAAAAAATATTTTTAAACAGTAAATATGTAGTGTCTTAATGATCACGAATCTCTTATCTCTACATAAGAGCATGTGTGTATGTACGTGTATGTCTGTGTGAGTGTGTAGGTATACCCTTATCTGTCACCTAAGGTAAGTGTTTGTGAGTGTGTGTGCATGTGTATGGGTATGTGTGTAAACCCTTATCTGTCACCTAAGGGTTAGTGTGTGTATGGGTGTATATGTTGTGTATGTGCACCCCCTTATCTGTCACCTAAGGGTTAGTGTTTGTATGTGTTTAGTGTTGTGTGTGTGTGTGTGTGACGTACCAAAAGAAAAAACAAATTATAGATGTATGATGATGTTTTTCTATTCCAGATTTTATTTTTATTATTTTTACAGCCCTGCATAGCATTACCATACACTTATCCTAGGTTATAATTAGGTCATACATAAAAGTGTTAACAATAGAGAAAAAAAACATAAAAAAGGGGAAACTGTTTTTAAGTGAGGTTAAACCCAATAAAAAAGTTAGGTTATGGAATGTTATTTAAAAGGAAAGAAAAAAAACCAAAATAAAATTAAAAAAAGTAATTTAAAAAATTATAAAAATATTGAACAGTTTTGTCTAAAATTATAGTTGATAAAGAACTTTGGGAAGTTAATGTCATTTTTTATTGATGCTTTAGAATGTTAATCTCTATCATTCTAGAACCTCTTTTAAAATTGTTCCACACCTTTAAAATTAAAAAGTTTGATACAATGTTGAGACAATGCATTGGAAAAAACTCTTGTGCATTGTCTCAACATTGTAATCAACTTGGACATATTTTTAATTTTAAAGAAACGAAAATTTTGTGTGTGGAGGCGAATTATAACAAAAGAGTGGTTCTAGAGATGATAAGATATACAAACATTCTAACAGCATCAATAAAAAACTGACATTGACAATCTAAGTGTCATTTACTCTAACTTACTCAATTTTAACTTAAAACAAAAGACAAAACAATGATTCCAATAGTTCTTTTTCATCAAGCTAAAACATTTTAACAATAACTGTCAACATAATTAATTTTTTAATACTTTTGATTTTTGATTCTGTGGTTTTTTTTTTATTCTCTGGTTTTCTCTTTTTATAACCTAACATTCCTTTTATAACCTAACATTTCTTTGTAAGTAACCATTTTACGTTCAGTTGAACTCACTTAAAAATGTAGGTGGTCCTTCCCCCTTTTTTTTATGTTTTTTTCTTATTGTTAACACTTTTTTTGCTACACTGGACCTAAATATAACTCTAGGATAAGTGTATGGTAATGCTATGGGCGAAGGGCTGTAAGTAAATAATAAAACATAAAATCTGGAATAACAAACATCATCATAATCTATAATTTGTGTTTTTTGGTCACGTACCAAAAACACACACACACACACACACCCCTACAAACACTAACCCTTAGGTGACAGATAAGGGTTTACACACATACCCATACACATGCCCCACACTCACAAACACTTACCCTTAGGTAAAGATAGGGGCACCTACACACTCACACAGACATACACGTACATACACACATGCTCTTATGTGGAGATAAGAGATTCGTGATCATTAAGACACTACATATTTACTGTTTAAAATATTTTTTTACCATTACTAATTTTTCCCAAATTTTTCATATTACATACACATTCAGTCATAAGTAAATCTATCTTCCAGTTAAGTTAACAATATCTTAACTTTAACCAGATATGCCCGGACCTTATCCGCATTCCAAAAAATAAAAAAAAATTAAAAAAAACAAGTTAAACTAAAAAAGACCCCGAAACGAATAAAGTGGTATAGAAATCCATCCATTCTGTACTAGTCTTACATTTAATAACAATTATAATATTTTAAAAGTATCAGCTTTTGAAAAAAGAAACATTAATATGAATTTTTCGAAAACTTTTAAAAATATCCTGTTTCTATACATTGTAAAATTCAGCTGTTGTTGATGTTACCAACTCTAAATAATGCATTTAGTTGTAAGTATACCTAAAATTGAGAAAGATTTGCTTTTTTATTGTATTGTTTTTTTTTTCCATATTGTAGACCTGAAGAAGGAAATAAATATTTTCGAAAGCTCGTTAAACTAAGAAGTGTTTCACTTTAATTAGCCCTCTCCTGGACCGATACCCAAGAAATTTATTACCTTTGTTGTATATATATATATATATATATATATATATATATATATATATATATATATATATATATATATATATATATATATATAATTTAATAAATTTAATTTTAAAAATAAAATAAATTTTATAAATATTTAATTTATTTAT
>JAHBCN010016520.1:0-19457 GCA_019359885.1 Listronotus oregonensis
TAAATTTAATAAAAAAGTACACAACATTAAGACCAGCTGGAATAAAGGAGCGAAGATTCTTTTCTACCTATAGAAAGGGTCGATGACAGTACAACCCATTGGAAAAAATACCATAGGAAGCGTCCCAACATTGATCGAAAAATTTTTAAAACTGGATAATGCAGAAGCTTACACGGCCACTGTTTGCGTCGCACATAGTCAACTTTACTTGTTAGGCAGGTGCTTCTTTTTGAAACGCTAAAACAACATGGGAAATGGAAAAGCTCTTCAGTAGCTGAAGGAATATAGAAGAAAGTATTTTATCCAAAAACAAAGTAGCCAAATGATTGCCAATTCAGTTAATTCCGGGTTAATTCCGTATCGACTATTGAAAATTCTTTAATGGACTGTTCTTCTATACAAAATAGCGTTATGCACCACCGCTGCTACCATCACAAAAAACACCGACCATTCTATAGTGGGATCAGCTACTTTTTTCCGGGACATTTCAAAATTGTAATTTTTATTTTGGAAATAAATTTTAAAATTTTTAGTATTGTTTAAAGAAAAAAATATTTTGTATAAACTTGATCTTTATTGTGAGAGAAATAAAATTGGATAAGCAATAAAATTTCCATATTAGCATTAGGCATTTGGGGCATTATCATAATGCCCGCTTATAATCCCTAGAGGGATAGCAGGTATTATTGCATCATAACATATTCCGTTTAAGTATTAGATCAATAGATATAAAAAAATATTTTTAAAACGGCGTTTTTAAAAAAGGGCATTAGTTAATAAAGGTTGTTTTCAGTAGTGGCTTCCCCGGGAAACCCAGATATTAATTAGACAAAAAAAACCAATGATTTTTTCTTTAGTTTTTATTTTTTAATTAAGAACAAAAATAAATTTTTCCGTGTTTTCTTCTTTTTTCGAGAAAAAAAAAAAAACCACATTAACTCATTCTAAAAACTATCCATGGACAACATAAATAAAACCAAAAATAAAAAAAACAATTTCGACCTTAAAAGTAAATGAGCAAAATGTCCACCTTCTCATAAAATACGGGACTGCAATTTTGTCATTTTTTTTCTAAAAAAACTACAAAAAAAAGTCATTGGTTCACCAAATCGTTTAAGGATATTTATGATATTTAAATATCGTTTTTTTTTTAAGTGAACACCAATGATAAACGATTGCAGTCCCGTATTTTTGAGGTGGACATTTTGCTAATTTACTTTAAGGTCGAAATTGTTTATTTTTTTTTTTGGTTTTTTTTTTTATGTTGTCCATGGATGCTTTTAGAATGAGTTAATGTGGTTTTTATTTTTTTTTCGAAAAGAAGCTAGATATGAAGAAAAACACAGGAAAGTAAAAAGTTGTATTTTTAGTTGCTTAATCTTAAAAAAAATAAAAACTAAAAAAAGTCATTGGTGTATTTTTTTTAGTCAATAATATGGTTGTGGTGCCGGAACCACTGGAGCTAATAATTTAATCTAGTTAGAGCTAAATAAGCACCTTATTACTTCAAATAACTGCACCAAATTTCAACCAAATCGGTTTTAGGAATTTATGGTATTTTATAAATACCGTTTTTTTCTTTAAACTACAACGCCCTGTATCTCAGAAACGAAGCAACTCCGGACATATGTTCATAGGAACTTTTTTCTTAAAACGACCTAGCCAATCACCTTCTGAAGTTTCGTACCGTAGTTAGGAAACCCTGTATAATAAAATAATTACCTCTATCTGGAATGAAGTTGCATTGACATAAATATAGAGGCAAAAATTCCAAACAACATACCAAAACACCCATCTGAACAAGTTCCATCCAAATCTTTTTATTCTCATATCCAAACTCCCAAATCCCCTTTTCATTGTAGATCATTTTAAAATCTTCATAAGGGATAAAAGGGCCAGTAAAAAGTGTTGGAAAAAAAAAAACAGTACGAAAGAAAATCCAAAAGTTTTATTTTTGAGGTTATATTGAGGCAATAACTGGTACATTTTAAATTTAACCAGCACAGAAGCAATATATTCAGGTAGGCCTCAAAATGGTTGATGTTTAGACGTTTCAAAAATTGCTCGTCAGAATTCATTTGTTTGTATATTGCTATAAGTGCGAGAGAGACCAAGTTACATAACCATATCACAGCTTTGTTGTTTTTTAAAGTAACAACAGCACAATAAAAAAGCATTGGTTGAAATAGGGTTATCACAGTTACTTTGTATCCCATGTAATGGGTGAGGTAGATTATGGGGAATAGTAGTTGATGATACTGTTGAAGCTAAAAAAATTAATAAAGGTTTTAAAAAATCATTACTAAATGCAATATTTGTAAAATAATAAAGCCTCTGGGGTAAAATTTAGACCATACAAAGAAATTTAAAGATGGCCCTCACGAAAACTCTAATATGAGATACGAAAACGGTTAATGTGGGGCCGAGTTGCGCATTTACGCGACCAACAATATACCATTTAAAAAGCTTTAAAATGCTGAGTATTTTTGAAAACCAAAAGTTTGGAAAACCTTTTTTGTTTTTTCTGGCTCCATTTCAAAACGGATTTTAAGATTTCACAATCGACGTTTCGTCACTCGGAGACCATCCTCAATCAAGGTAAAATTTTACTTTTCGAAAATTTTGGGGCGCTGACCACAAATCTAAAATCAGTTTTTTCCGACAACCTCTGGATTTTGAGTTATGAGGCCTCCAAGTGGACTAACCTCAATTTGGATATTTTCCCAAAATTCCTCCTTCTTGAAACTGATTAACATTTATATATTAAAAGAATACACTAAAATTTACAAAAGCTTATTGCTTATTTTTAGTAAAAAACACCTGAAATAATCCTGTTTTTTATTTTTTTAAAACTTAATTATGAATTGAATGATTTTTAGGCAACCTGTCAAAATCTGATATTTTGTTAAACATTCTAAACCGTTGTTAACTTTTAACAATTGCTAAGTCCATTGCTAAATTTAACAACGCGATCATCAATCAGCCATTAGTGTATTTGTTTAATATACTATAAGTGCCTAATCCGTGTATGTTCCCACTTGATGGTAATTTGTTTTAAAAAGGAAGAATTTTGAGGATATACATTGAAGGCCTCATAACTCAAAACCAGTTTCGAAAAATAATTTTTGGGTTCTGATCACGCCTCAAAAACCTCCGTATACAAAAATTTATTAAAACCGGGCCACGTCTGTAAAGTAAAATTTTACCTAAAATAAACATATTACAGAAAGTATTCAAAATAATTACCTTTCTCTAAAATACATAGGCACGCGTGTCTAATTAAATTATTTACAGGCCTAAAAAAACCTTTTTTAAGTATTTTAATTTAGTGCCCTGAAAAATTTAAATCCCAGTTTATGCATAATTTAAATCAATAACATCTCTTAATAATTTTGTAGGTTTGGTTTTGAAAAATCAGGGTGCGGCAGCATACTCATTTTTCAAAACTTAATAAAACGCATTGTATAAATCAGGAAGTTTTAATTTGGTTTTTACAATGTTGGTACATACCTAAAGTTTTGTTTTACATAGCCTTGAAGAGGAAATCACCTAGGTGACGTCCACCATTCTGTACATTGAGTAAACCGATTTCTGGCGCGGCAACATAACCAAAGAGTAATAATTGTGTTGAAAACTTATTACTCTTTGGCATAACTTCCTTTTTTGATCAGGGACGATTTGCAATGGCCGGCACGATCTCCCGATTTATCTGCTTGTGATTTTTTTCTATGGGATTTTTTGAAATCCCGTGTTAATGTCAACCGTCAAAGCACCCTTCGAGATTTAAAGAACAACTTCCAGGAAGAAATTGCCAACATAACGCCTGCTATGCTTGAAAGAGTCCTGAGAAGCGCCAGAAATCGGTTTACTCAGTGTATCTAGAATGGGGGACGTCACCTCGTGATTTGCTGTTCAAAGCTATGGAAAACAAAACTTTAGGTGTGTACCAACATTGTAAAAACCAAATTAAAACTTTCTAAATTCATACCATGCATTTTATTAAATTTTAAAAAAAAGAAGTTTTGCTCCCCACCCTTTATAGTTATCAAATTCATACCCACTGAATGACTTTACCAAAACGAGGATACTCTAATGAATTTAAAACTGTTTGTACCTCCACTTTGAAATAAATAAATAAAATATTTTAAGTTTTAATACAATATAAGGCAGTATATCAGAATATTTCTTGTATGTGTAAAAAACCCTTTTACCTTGGCATCTATCTGTAAATAACGTAGCCCCTCAGAAACAACTAAATAGGCAGTCAGCACGGGAAAAAAAATTACTTAGAAAAAATCCTATAGTCTCCCATTCAAAATCAGCCTTGTCTCTTTTGCGAAAATTAAGAACAGACCAACCAGGTGAAAAATCATCAAATGTATCATGAAAATTGTGAAAATCTAAAAAAATGTGTCATTACGTCTAAACATTAAACTATATAAATTCATCATGTCGATAAAACATAAAATTACACTAATACAACACTAACATTTATAAACAAGCTTCTGGCATGGCCGTGGGTTCACCTTTATCATCATTATAAAATAATATTTTTATGAAAAATTTTGAATCCAATTTTGTTCAAAATAAACCTTTAATACACAAGAACCCACTATTTATTTCATTAATTTTGGTAAAAAAGGATGTAAAATAATTTTGTAACTAAAATTTACAGAAAACTCTAATCACCCAACAATGGTAAAAAAATGAGTAGTAAAAAGTCTTTTTGATAGAATTAAAACAGTTTGTTCTAGTCAAAATAAAAAAAATAATAAAAAAATAAAAAGAATTTAAGAGATATAAGTTCAAAATAATTATCCTTTTGATTTAATAAACAAATACTTTCTAAAATTTAAACAACCAAATTTAAGAAAAAATAAAATTGACCTATTAAAATTTATTTTTTTCCTATATTTCTGGGTTTACAAATAAAGTTTAATGAATAGGTAATAAATTTAATATTCATACTATTTTAAAAACACAAAAACCCATTAGGTCTCAATAACCAAAACCACCATACAATATAAACTAAAACATAAAAAATGTTATTTTATGATCCCATGTAAATGTAATAAATTTTATTTAGGTGAAACTTCCAGACCATTAGCCATCCCTAAGAGAAATAGAAATACATTAAAAACACTGAATTCCACAAATCTGTCAACACGCATTTAATAACAACCACATAATAAACTGGAATGTTTTTAGTAGGTATTTTAGCAAATGAACTAGTTTAAAAAAAGGGAAATTAAAATAAGGTGCATTTATATTATTAAATAGGGGCAAATTGTAGCATCAATATTTGTTAATATTAATAATAATAATGGTTATCCACACTTGATGCTAAAGTGATTTCAGGTAAACTTAAAATCAATTAACACACCTTTTTTGTCTTTTTGAAAGTTATAAATATGCAAACTTATATGTCATTTATGACATAAAGCCATAATAGCTATTTATGTATCAAGGGCGTTACTGGGACTATAATGCCCTGAAGGTCGAAATAGCCCGAGGGCTAGATTTCGACCTGATGGGCATTATAGTCCAGTAAAGCCCGTGGTGCATACAATGCTTTTTGTTTTACCCAAAAAAGGTTTTTCAATGACTAATTACATTATTTATTCGCAATATAAAAAATAAGTTGCACCTGTACCTGTATCGTAAGTAGATAATGACTGGTGTTAAGTTTGATTTTGATGTTTCTGTCCCGTTAGTCAGTTGGCATTTTTTTTTAACGATTTTTACAAAATGGAAGAAATTCCACAAAATATAAGAGAAAAGGCCATAAAAAAACGACCGAAAATCTTTTTCCAGTTAAATCAAGGCAACAGTATGATCAAGTTGGGGATATTTGGTATTTGGAAAGATCGAAGAATTCTTCAAATAACCGAAAACGTTTTAATGGCATATTTCCAGGAACTGGTAAGTTATTGATTTTATTTTAATATATATGTTTAACAAACTTTTATTATTTTTAGTCGGAAAAAAAACAGTCCGAACTCTCTCTGGACCAAGTATTACACCCTAAGGTCTACGTTGATGGTCTATGAAAATATAGACATTTCACAATCCATCGTCTCATATCTTTTTTAAAAGTTAAGTCCGAAAGGATACGTCCCGAAGAAGTCTAAAGTTTTGGAAGGAGAACAAATATTAAAATTTATTAAGAAGGCTCCTGATGATATCTACTTGGTACACAAAGTCATATTGGTAATGGGTATTTTTGGAGGTTTAAGACGAGATGAGTTGGTCAAAATGACCATTGATGACATTGAAGATAGAGGAACAGTCTTGGTTATAAAGGTACCAAAAACTAAAACTTTAACTTCAAAAAGTTTTACTATCATTGAAGAAGATTTAGGCACTTAAAATTTAATAAAAAAGTACACAACATTAAGACAAGCTGGAATAAAGGAGCGAAGATTCTTTCTTACCTATAGAAAGGGTCGATGTACAGTACAACCCATTGGAAAAAATACCATAGGAAGCGTCCCAACATTGATCGCAAAATTTTTAAAACTGGATAATGCAGAAGCTTACACCGGCCACTGTTTGCGTCGCACATCGTCAACTTTACTTGTTGAGGCAGGTGCTTCGTTTGGCGCTACAACACATGGGAAATGGAAAAGCTCTTCAGTAGCTGAAGGATATATAGAAGAAAGTATTTCATCCAAAATAGGCAAAATGATTGCCAATTTAGTTAATTCCGAGGTTAATTCCGTATCGACTATTGAAAATTCTTTAATGGACTGTTCTTCTATGCAAAATAGCGTTAGTGCTACCACCGCTGCTACCATCACAAAAAACACCGACCATTCTATAGTGGGATCAGCTACATTTTCCGGGACATTTCAAAATTGTAATTTTTATTTTGGAAATAAAGTTTAATTTTTAGTATTGTTTAAAGAAAAAATTATTTTTTGTATAAACTTGATCTTTATTGTGAGAGAAATAAAATTGGATAAGCAATAAAATTTCCATATTAGGCATTAGGTTATAAGGGGCATTATCATAATGCCCGCTTATAATGCCCTAGGTGTGATAGCAGGTATTATTGCTATCATAACATATTCCGTTTCTAAGGTATTATAGATCAATAATAGATAGGTAAAACATAAATAATAAAACAGTTTTTAGAATCTCCTAAATTTTATACCAAAATTCTTACTAATTTAATTTTTTAATTTCTATTTTATTTCTCATTTAAGTTAATTTTGATTATGGTGGCAGACTTGTCACCGACACTTAGATAATTGTTTTAATTCTTTTCTTTTTTCTGTGTTAGGCGATGTGCCAGTTCATAGGGGTCAATAGGGCTGAAAACACTCAGACGCCATACCCAGGTACCAGGGCCGAAGTGGTCCCATTCTCTAGAAACTTTTCAGGCCAGGCCAAGAAAAACTTATTAATACATTAAATTGTGACACTTAGGCCCAATGTTTAATGATGGAACATACTGACTGTCATTAAGCACCAAGTGGGCATAAAAAATACACATATTGACATTTTTAAAGTTTTTGTCAATAGCTTAACCACATGTGAGAGTTTCATTCCCCTTGTACTACTAGGCCTAAGTTTATGTCATTCTAAGCAAGTGTCAAAATGACTTCTAGGGCATATGAAGACAAGAAGCAAATATTTTCTAGCTTAGCATGTAACATATTTACTTGGGCACAGCGGAACTAACAGGCAGCACGATTTTTCCCTGGCGGCGATTTAACATTTTTAAGCACAAAACACGAAAGAAACGATTACAATTGAAATAAAGCAGACAGATATCTTAGCAAAACGTTGGCTGAACTTCTGCAAGAAAAATGACCGTACTTTTCGGTCAATTCATGAAAGGGTGCTACTTTCTGTTAGTTATGAAGGGATACCGGTATGTTGTGGTTACTTAAAAAAATTGGTAAAGTATTAAATTATTTCGTTGTCTTTTGTTTACTTTTTTTAAGCAATTATGACGGATTTCAGTCATTGACATAGACATTTAGTCAAATAAACTACAAATTAATTAAAAACTTACATTTTTGACTGGTCAAGGAAAAGTGGTAAACTGCATACAAAACTGATGAAATCCATATTACCAGACATATTTTAGATTCTGTGAGATTAAACCTACTTTGTGTTACCATATTTTATTTAAACTTTTTATTAAAACAAAAATATATTTTAAATCTTTTCAAACAAGCGGTGTTTATACATATTAAAATCTGTTGTATAAATAAACAGTTGAGGTTATGTTTCGGTTCTAAGTTGTCAACTTCTGATACAGAATTGTCAAATTTTAATGTTTGTTTTTAATTAAAATATGGTTTTTGATTCTAAATATTACTAAAAGAAAAGTTTGTAAAATATATAAATAACTAAAAGAATAATGAAAGATTTAGATAATTGTTAATACCGAGTTTTTCTATATTAGCGTATTTCTTTCAGGAATAAACGTTATTACAAAATTCCATTTGGAGATACGACTATTTGCACATCTTGGCAATGGCGATAATTCTTCCACCTCAATCAGCTGTTTTTGAAAGTTAATTTAGCCTCAATTATTTATGTGTCAAGCAATATAAGTTTTTTGGTAAAGGTACCCAAAATGATCGAAGTTACGGCAAAACTTATTAGGGGACATGTATTCCTATCTGGAGAAGTTGTTGAATGCATCATTTCATTTAGTCATCCCGTATCGCCATCCCATAAGGTACACAGTTATTATTTTCTTTTTAAACAGATTTTAAGTAATATAGGTATGCCAACATTTGCAGATTTTACAAATATCTAGGTATTATCATAAATATTTCCCCACATAATAACTAATATTTGTAGGTTTCTCAAAGTCATACTGATGTTTTTGAAAGTTTAGCTTGGGCATCCGCCCAAATCCACTGTCAATGTTTCACAGACTCGAAAATACCAAAGTTTAAGGAAATTGAAAAGAACAGTCATATTGCTTTGGCCGATACAGCACTTGGGGCTGTGGGAGGTGATAATGCTAAGGTTGAGTTTGCCACAAAGCCTAAGATTCTATTTTGTGATTTGAGGTTGTCACCCGGACAAACAAAGCATTGTAAGTATCATAAAAGTAATGGGCAAACAATCCTTACCAACAATCATGAATAACACATTTTTCAGTTGTCTACAGAGAAAAAATTCCAACCGATTCACCACCGTCATATAGAGGCCAGCTAGTAAAGTATTCCTACAAGATCACTATTGGTACCCAAAGAGTGAATAGCCCCGTTAAACTTATGAGAGTACCAATCAGGGTTCTTCCTTTAGCTGAGGCGATTCTTAATGATGCAGGAGCATTCTGTAACGAAACCACAGAAGAATTGACACCTACGAATCCTTTTTTGGAGATCAGGCAGAAAGAAAAACCTATTGATTTAGCATTGGAGAGTTTGCAGGTACATTTAGAAGGAAAGGGATTCTTATTATGTTCTACTAAAATTGTTTAAATATTTTAATATATGAAGAGTCTGTGGGAAAGATGATAAATGTCCAAAATAGTTAATTGAAGATAAAGTTTTTTTTATATTTTAAATGTACAGGGTAATTCATTTTAAAGTAAACAGGGCTTTATTTTTGAACTTCCCTGTATTTTTTTAAAAAACGAATACAGCCATTTCGTGTATTTTTTTCCGTAGAATTCAATAATCTTATCAGAAAAACATTTGAAACAAAAACAAAAGAGTTACAGCACGAGTGACTTATTTTTTAAATGGAATACCCCGTATATTTTTATATCAATAGATAGAGATTTTTACTAGGAATTGGGTGATATAGGGGTTGCTGGGTTTATTTCCTGCGGTTCTGCTGCAATTGTCTAAAAACTGCATGATACTATAAGGATAGTTTCACCTGAAAAAACCTGGCTGCCACAGGTCACAGGTTTTTATTTGTCAAAGTCAAGAATTTTAAAAATATGTTTATTACTTTATGGAGTAGTTTTATAATGAGGTTTTCATCAGAAGAACGGCTTCAAAGTATAACTTTCTATTATAAATGTGGAGAAAACGCCAGGGAAACACAACGAAGATATGTAGCAAATTTACACGGAAATATATCAGTAAAAACGATTTTAAAACAACTTTTGTTAAAACAAAAAAAACTAGTACACTTAGAATAACAGTTTTTAGTATGTACTATTCGTAAATACTTTTAAAATGCAATACATTTCATTTCTATTATCCTAACGGTTTTCCAAATACGCTAATTTTAATAGTAAAATATCCAATATCTTAAAATTGACTGGTACTATAAAAATATATATTTTTAGAATATTACTGCCAGAAGAAATCCAAATTTTTACATGATCTCCAATACATGGGGTAAAGTCGCCAGATTTTGTCTTTTCAAACCTGCTTACAAATTGGGAGAAGATATTATAGGTAAGAAATATACAGTTTTTACCTGATCTGAGTACTAAAATTGTAAATTTTTATGTAAAGGTTATCTAAATGTTATGTTAAGTTTTGGAATACAGTTCGAAAAAATGTTGCATTTAAGGGTAGTTTTATGTTGATCTCAGAAATAAAATATTCAAATTTGAAGAATATTTACCAAAAACCAACTTGGCTAAAAGTTACATCACTATAAAATGAGGCAAATATTACATTTCGTGGCGCGGGCTCCATGCTAAAATCTATTACGCTTGATTTATCATCCAGATTATGTATTATTATTCATATCGTAGTTACCATTTGTAAGTATAAAAACTAAAGGTGATCCGGATTGGTGATCCAATAAAAACGAATCGATTCCCTGGATTCGATTTATTATTCTGAAAACGTAAAGTCCTTGGTGCACTACCGCATTGTCTAAAAGAAGCTGTTTCAGTGCTTGCACAACGTTGACGGAACTGGGAAAAAATGTGATGTACATCGAAAAACCAGGCACCCACAGTACTCTAGTACTTGCGCATCAATATTTCTTGGGCTGTCATAGAGATAAAAAAGGAAAGAATGCTACACATGTCACCATGTATATTCTTTTTATAATTTATTTTGATTTCTGGGAATATCAAATTTAAAAAAAATTATTTGGCTTTTCTTCAGAATGAAGATATTTATATATTATTTTTTAAGGTAGTTGGGTCATGCAAGCAACATCTTAAGAAATCCTTCAAATTTTGAATATAAGTTATTAAATGTACAACACGTGCTGGTAAAATTTAAAGAAGATTGACCACGTCTAATACGAGATAATCGCGATTAAAAATTGCAAATTTTGTACATGTAGCATGGAAGAAGCGTGGGAAAATGACAGTTTTATTAATTTTTGCCTTTGAAGGAGACTTACCATCCTTACGAAAAACTAGTATAATGAAGAAAAATATATTTTGAATATTTAAAAAAAAAATGAAAATTATTCACCACGTAGCTTGGACAAAAAACTAATATTAATTACATCTTTAGAGAAATATTTTTACGGGTAGGGATATGAGAAAGAGCTGCAAGTAGATGAACTGGCAACGTTGAAACGAGTCCAAAGGCGGAGTAAAAGAAAAAAGCGCAAAATTACCAAACGACTAAAAATTAATTTAAAAATGTATTATTTTATTTTTATTAAATGATAATAAAAATAAGTATATATAATCATAAAAAAGGGTTTATTACATTGTATTATGGGTTTATTAAAAATTTTAATATCAAATACAGAATATACTAGACAATATATATATAAAACAAAACTTGACAAACAATATTTATTTATAATTCATATTTTTAACGATTTATTAATAGTACATTATAAACTTAGGGACTAAAGCGATACTTTTAATCCCGCGGCGAAAGGTTGTTACCCCGACAGTAGGGAGGGTTACAATTCGGGATTAAAAGACGCTTTAGTTCCGAGGTTTATATACTATTTAATGTACTTTAGATAATAAAATTAAAAAAAAACTATTTAACGGTACTTTAACATATCGATGGAAGCGAGGCTGTTAGGTGTAGGGTTATTATATTGTTGATATTGATACACCACCAGAAACAATTTCTGTGTTCCTATGACACTAAACAAAATCTTACGCTATTTAACTGAAATTGTCAAAAATTGACCATTCGTGGTAATGGATATAAGGAAAAAAATTACGAGAAGCAGTTTTCCGAATATAAAAAGTAGTGCGCCAGCCGCAATGTTGAAAACATTACGTAAGAAAAGGTGCATCTGGCCTATTTCTTGAAGAAATCGACCTAGTTGAAAAAATCAAAGGCTCTGGATTTGGATCAAGTAAAAGAATTCTTAGTAACAGCACCTGATAAGAAATTTCTGGCACACAAGGTAAATTAGTATCTAATGTAGCATTTGGCTATTTATGCTCCTACATCGAAATTGGAAAATTTACTGGACACAAATTATTCAAAAAATAGCAAAGTTTTTTTTCAATTCCTATCTTAATTTCTTAAGAACTATGCTCCTATAACAAAAATAACGGCATGAAAAAGATTAAGTGAAAAAACAGTTAAATAAACAAGTGAAACTTTGCTTCATTTATAGAATATAGTTTTTAAGATCCATCGCATCGATTGCAAATGAAATTTAAAGGGTTTATACAGAAAAAAATGCGGGACAGCTATATCTCGGGCATTATAACAGTTTAAGAAAAAAAAATGTAACCGGTACTTTTGTATTGCTAAGGCTTACATCCAATTCGTTTTATTATACTTAGAAATCCTTTATATTATTTCGTAGTTTCAAAAAAATTTACATGTATTTAATATATCATCTCTAAGAGCCTACATTACTAAAGTTATATTAACAAAAGTAGTATTTTTTAACTTTTTGAGGTATTTGATGGCGATGCGAGACTATTAGAAGGTGCCAAGGGTAATAATTTGCTAACATAATGATTTCACCTATAAGCACTAAGTATACCTAAGGGGCTTTATTTGTAATCCGTGCTCGGCGAGCGCCAACGTCATTCAAAGGCGACTAGATAATTCAGACTATGTCAAATTGATGCAAATTTGTCAATCGCTGAGCACAGTTTTTTAAACAAAGCTTCCTGGATGTAGCAGCATAGTGTACAGCCTCTACAGTATCGCGTAAAAAGTCATATCAAAATAAAAATAAAAAATATAAAACTGGGTTTTAATCAATAAAAAATAATACCTATAAAAATAAGCTCTTCTGTTTACTCTTATCGACAAATGTCAAAAATTTCTATTTTTATTTGCTAAGATTTTATAAACATGTAATGTTTGTCAAGCCATTTCATTCTCCCATGAACATGGTATCACTTGGTACCACCGTAATTGGTACCATGGACCTGATAGCTTTTAAAAACTTAGAAAGGAAAGTAAAAATCTGTTTTTTCTATTTTAGGCAGTTTTTCCAAAGCAGTCGGTACAAATTGTTAATTTTTAACTAACATTATTTTGAAAACTGGGAAATATTGATGAGTAAGGTATTTTAAAAAAAATTTTAAATTGGCCATATAATTCTAAAGTCGAAAAATATATGCCATTTGAGCCAAATGTATACACAATGGAAACACTGTGGGCTAACACACCATGAAAACATCATATATGTCCCTTTCCATATTGTTGCATAGTGTATAACTATAAATTAAAATTTTAATGTATTGTTTTTTTTTTTTGTATCCATCTTGGATTTAAAGTGTTAAAACCATATTCATTGTGTAATCGGGAATACTTACTATGTATTCATCATGGATTTGCGGTGGCCGGGGTTTAGTAAGAAACCACTGTGGGAAACACGGTGGCTTATGGAAAACCACGAAAACACGTAACCGTGGGTTTTCCGTTTTTAGAACACAGGTTTACAGGACTTCACCGTGGGGTCAATAAAAGGGAAATTTATTAATTATGTAGGTATTATTTATGTATTATCAGTAAGTAACAATAAAACCCTAAAAATACTCCAACGCCGGACTCCCATAAAAATAAACATCATCAAGGAACAAAAAATTTATGACGACCAAATAAAATTACATACTTAATATCTTCATAAATGAAAACTGTTCGCGCCCGCCTGACGAGCGACCCCGCCGTCTCCGTCGGTTTGCCCATTGCCAAATTCAAACAGCATTCGTCAATGAATTTATTTAACAAACAAAAAAGATTGACTATAAATATTATTTTAAAAAATAAAGACATATTAAACCTAAAGATTAACCTGATTTAAAAATATAGGTGTTTTTTTAAAAGAAAGCATTGGTGCAAAACTTAAATGATAAAAAAGTGTTCAAAATTGGCAACAACCTTTTGGTTGTTTAAACAAATTCGGTATAAGTGAAGCTGGACTGTACAAGCCGAGTAGGAAAATAAATATCCGACGTTGCAGATTTTTATATACGCTAATTTATCGTAGTGCGATAGTGTAAGGGGTATAGTCATGTTAAAAATATTGACCTGCAACCATGGTGTATGATATGGGTAAAGCGAAAAACTTTGTGACAAGACTGTAGGAAAGAACTACCTTAAAAGTATAATTTTTAAAAAATAATACAGGGTGGGGCACCCCAACCGCCACGGAGTTTATACGAAAGCCCATGAAAATTGTCAGAAAATTCTTTTGCAGGATGTATACAGACGGTAGAGGACCTTCATTTAAAAATATTTGCATTTATACAGGGTGATTAAAAAAAGCACCATATCAAAGTTATGTTTTTTTAAATGGGACACCTATATTTCTTATCGGTTTTGAATGCTAGAGCAAAAATAAAGCCATGTTTCAATAAAGGTTCCTAATTCCCCACCCTTTTGAAATATTTGCAAATTTCTGATTTTGTAGAACTTTAGTAAAAATAATTTTTCATCGTAAATATTTAAACTAAAATTAAATTACCATAGCCAATATTTAGTAAACATACTATTACTACGATATAGTTTAACATTTTTATTAAAATATTATACAGGGTGGTCAAAAAATAACTTCTAATATTATTGACGTCCTTTGCAAATAACTCTCTTATTTTAAATGGAACACCCCGTATTTGACTATTTAATATTATGCAGAATTTATTACCAATTCATTGATATAGGGTTTGCCTATACCTAAAACCGTTACTTTTTTAGTTATTTCGCATTTTGTATAGTGCGTGCCCTTAACACGTATAGTATTACCATATTAAAATATTTTTCAACTAAGGAGGCTTTGACACAGAGAAGTTACGATTGTTATTACTATTTGCTTATTGGTATTTGACAGATATCAAATTTAGTGGTTAGCTAATTTTGTCAGTCAGTTTATGTGCTTCTTAATTTGTTTAATTCTATTGTTAATCATGAAAAATTACAACTTGCAAGAACGTATTAGTATGATCTTAATAATCGGAGGTGTGAGGAGAATTGTTTACTTGCGTCCAGGGTTTACGCTCAGAAATATCGGAAAGAAACCATCCGGATAAGCGGGTTTAGAAAGATTGTTGGGGACTTTAAAGAAGTGGTAGCGTTGCGTACATGAAAGCAGTCAGACATGGGACCATCTTTGGGGAAATGAGGAAAAAGAACTTGATGTTCTTGGTGCTATAACGGAGAATCCATATGTAGGCCAACGTGAAGTAAGTGAAATTACAAACATTAGTCGACGTAGTGTAGAGCGAATTGTCAAAAGAACATTTTTTTGATCGTGTAATGTTTTCAGACGAATCCACCTTTCACAATAATGGCTTAGTAAATAGGCATAATTTCCATTATTACAGTGATGAAAATCATTTGATACGGTCAACAAATCACCAACATAGATGGTCAGTTAACGTGGGGCAGGCGTTATTGGCACAAAAGTAATAGGTCCACATTTCTTTGATGGTAACTTAAACGGGGAGAAATTTAGGAAATTTTTACGTGACGACTTACCAGAACTGTTGGAAAATGTCCACTTGGAGACTAGACGGGAGATGTGGCTGCAGTTAGATGGCGCCTGACACTATCACGCAAATGTGAGGAGTTTTTAAATAGACAATTTGCAGATAGGTGGATTGGTCGGGGAGCTACACATACTTGGCCGGCAAGATCACCAGGCCTCACATGTTTAGACTTTTTTTTGGGGGCATAAAAAATTAGTTTACCAAGTACCTCCAACTACTCCAGATAATATGAAGCAACGAATTCGAGACCTAAAAGACTAACCCCCAAATGCTACAACATGTAAAACTGTCTTTTGAAAAAGGATTCCTGCTTGTATAGAAGTAAATGGACGCCATTTTGAGCATTTGCTAAATTGAGACACGGAATGATAATGTTTAGTTTTGTTGAAATCATAGAATTAGTAATTAATATTGGAATGGGCTATCGGGGGCTAAGGTCCGTGGTCCGGGAAGTTTTCTTACATAACTTTCAAATACATTGGCGGTAGTCATCTTCAGTGGCGCTAGCGCGAGTGTTCGGCGTGGCGTCTCACTTTGACCGACACACAACGCTCTTAAACCGGAAAACCACTCAATATTGATTCTAGCAGTGAAAGCCTACGTTCATTAATTGTTAATTAACTTTGTTGTAATGTTTAATACCTTTTGTTTGGCTTTTATTTAACTTTATAATTTATTATTATAGTTGATAGTGTTCCAGTGCATTGGAGTGAAATACTACATGTGTTAAATGCACGATCTACACAAAATTCGAAATAATTAAAAAAGTAATGGTTTTAGGTATAGGCAAACCCTATATCAATGAATTGGTATAAATAAAATTCTACATAATATTAAATAGTCAAATACGGGGTGTTCCATTTAAAAAAAGAGAGTTATTTGCAAAAGAACATAATATTAGAAATTATTTTTTGACCACCCTGTATAATATTTTAATAAAAATGTTAAACCATATCGTAGTAATGGTATGTTTAGTAAATATTGGCTATGGTAATTTAATTCTAGTTTAAATATTTACGATGAAAAAAATTGTTTACTAAAGTTCTACAAAATCAGAAATTTGCAAATATTTCAAAAAGGGTGGGGATTAGGTATAGGGACCTTTATTGAAACATGGCTTTATTTTTGCTCTAGAATTCAAAATTGATAAGAAATATAGGGTGTCACAACTTTGATATAGTACTTTTTTTTTAATCACCCTGTATAAATGCAAATATTTTTAAATGAAGGTCCTCTACCGTCTGTATACATCCTGCAAAAGAATTTTCTAAAAATTATCACGGGCTTTCGTATAAACTCCGTGGCGGTTGGGGTGCCCCACCCTATATATAAAATATCTTTATTCTGGAGAAAAGCAAACTAATTTTTCTTTTACCCTGTATATTGTGTTTTTAAGGTACTTTTGACTTCACCGTAGCAACAGTGAGTTGCATGCAAGTGTCAGTATCTCTGCAGTGTGAGGAGGAAACAACCATAGACCCAAGTAACGAGAATTCGAAACAAGTTAGAATTATCACTTTCAGTAAACATCATGAAGTGTGTTTGGGATACAAATATACTCAGTTGATTTTGCCCATACCGTTGCACGTCACGCCTGCCTTCAGTACTGATTTAGGTAAATAAGGGAATCACCAAATAAGCATTAGAATATGGACGTACAAGGTGTCCCATTGGTAGGGTATCTCCATAATAGGCTATTTGCCACCATTGAAAATAAGCTTTAAATTGTGGTCATCCTATCAGAATATAAAGTAAAACATGCATATTTATTGCCAAATATACATATTAAAATTCAAATATTTTTGAAATTAATTCAGCGATTGGAACGCTCTGTGATTGGTTGCAACTTTGGTGACGTCACTTGCAAGTAAATAAATGTCACAAGCTTTGTGTTGTGTGTTTTCAGGTGTTATTATCGATCTTTAACTATCTAAATAACTGTTTCTTGACCATTTTTTATAAAAAACATATTTCAAGTAACATAATTATCCGTTTTGTACCTCAAAATGGACATAAATTTTGTGCAAGCCGATAACAGAAACCTACCTGACATAGACGCATTTTTGATTTGTGCGTTTCTTTAAAAATAACGCTGACTACTATGCTGCAGCACTCAAAAATATAAAAACTGCTATGTAAGTACCTTTAAAAAATAATTTATTTACGTGTTCATCATTCAGTATTTCTCAAAATCTTATTGTAGGTTATGTTTATGGAGTGTAGAAATATAAGGAGTACCATATCTTATGGGAGACGAATTGAAAAAGTGCCCATTATTTATTTCGTGTTATTTATTATATCATTTTCCATCTGCAATTCAATAATAATACCGTTAAGTATAAAAAGAGAAAGTACTAACTTGCTAGGTATTTAACTTCTAGAACAAATAAAATCATTCTAATCCAAAAGTTAGATTATACCTTAAAGTGTTTATAAGTTATCTAAAAGCGATATTTTGTTGTATATAACTCGGTAGGTATTTAAAAAGTGATCTTCACACATAAAAACATTTGAATGCGATACAAAGCTGTGTGGATCTCTTTGAGCTAATTATAACCACTTTTTTCGCATTTTAGGATTTGTTGGGACAGATATAAACAGTTTTTGTGGTGTTTCCAGAGAAGTATTGGTACATTGTGACACTACACACCATTTATATACCATTTTAGCCAATAAATTGGGAAATTATTAACAAAATTCACTGTAGTTGCACTCGTTGTTAACTTGTTTACTTGCATATGACGTCAGGCGAAACATATGTCGACACCATTACAGAGACAGCGTTTTTGGCGCGAATTTTATAATTTAAACTTTAACATTGAGTTTTATTGAAAATACAGCAGATTTCCCAGAAATATAAAATGTATTGTGTTTGTTAGGTACAAAGAATAATTTAAAATGATTTTTCAAAATCAGTCCAATAGCCTATTCAAGGCGATAAAAGAATCAGGTTCGTAAAATGAGCCATATGTTTTTAAATTATGTTTCCATCGTCGGAATATGCCCTTAAATGATTTTCATTCTTCCCGAATAATGAACAATATCTAAATTTTGCACCATTTTCCCGTTTTTTTTTTCACTCAATATGTACAGGGTCTTTGATTATATTTACGTGGGTTCTGGAGCCTTTATTTTAAAAGAAAGAAAAAAATGTTTTATATAAAAGTTGTAGGTTTTTTTCCATATTATCTTTAGAAATTATCAGTAAAAAAATATCGCAATAAAAAAATGAAAAAATATAGGTAACTTCCACTTTTTTAAATGGAACACCCTGTATATTATGCGCTACAATAAAAGATCTTTTTTTTTCTGATTTCAAATATAAATACAATGATGATATTTGGATGAACCATTTTTGAGATATTTAAGCCTAAAATTTAAATAGATTAAAAAGAAAACAAATTAGTATCAAGAATGCTATGAAAACAATAAAATTGTTTTAATAAATTTGACGTATTGATATTGTAAAAAGTTGAAATTTATCATTTTAACTAAGTAATTTTAAAAGTAGTTTGTATTGCTTTTTTGTCGATGGGCTATTCAGAAGAACAAAAAATCTCTATTATGCGTCTTTTTTATGGTAACAATAATAATGTGACGACAGTGAAAGGGGGAAAAATGCTTATTA
>JAHBCN010016521.1:0-19547 GCA_019359885.1 Listronotus oregonensis
GCCTCTTAAGGCCCGAAAAATGGGTTTCACGCAATATCTGCCAAAATATGAATTGGAGAAATTTGTTTTGAAAAAATAAAGATCTCCTTATAATCTCAAAAATGGTCCTTATTTTTTTTTTCGAAAAATCATAGTTTTCGAGATAACGGGAAAAATCCCCTATTATCCCACCGAGAATGCCGCTATTTTCATGGATTCATTTATAAGCGGGCGGACGAACTGTTTCATTATTCGGGAATAATGTACATTTTTTTAATAATTCAAAGTTCATCGGAATGGGCCCGAATATCAGATATGAGTTTGGGTCCATTCTGATTTTTATAGAATATTAAAAAAAGGGGTCCAAGTTTTTTTTTTCACAATATTTTGAGAGTATCACATTAATTTATTGATATTTAAAAAAAAATGGTTTGTTATTAACATTTGTTTTTTTATAATGAGACCTTAGCAAGTGTTCAATGATCCCAGAAAATTTACAGCTTTGGGTACTTCCAGGTCTTTAGTTACTGGACTATTGCAAAAACGCATAAACATTACTGTTAACAGTTTGCGACAAGAAATAATAAATTCAGTGCGCTAAAATAGGATAAGTAAGTTACGGCCTGATACACGAATGTTTTTTCAATACCGAAAGGTCCCTATCATAATTTTTAGTTCCACAAAAAGTTGGTTTAAAATTTTTTCCGGGGTTTCTTGGTTTTGATAAAATTTTGGGAAGGAAATGGGTTTTTAGACAAAAGTAAAGGACGAATTCTGAAAACTGCACAATTTTACTTAGGGGATTATAAAAATTATCAATCTGATCAACGATCCATTCGCGCCGCATTCGATCCAAATTGGGGGTAATGTTTTTTCTCAAAAACGGTATAAGTTATCAAATTTTTAAAACTATATGAAACCCACTTAAATCTAGGTTTTGCTGAAAAAGTTTTTTAAATTTATATTTTAGTTTTTAATATTTCCTTGAGTGAAAGTCACCCTAAAATCGGTTATGTTTAGATACTTTTTCTTTAACTTGACTCATGTTTCAAAAATCCGATACAGCAGAGGCATAGATTATTTCCTTACCTTTAAAATGGTGTATAATTTATGTCATTTAAGTGAAAATAGTTACCGAAAAACGTTATCTCCTGTAGGCTTGCAACGGAAACAACATCCCGATACACCGAATTTGGAAGAACCCAAATAAAATATAATATTTTTAATGCGGTAACAAAAAATTGTGGGAGTGGGAGTTTGTTAGTCTCCGCCCACCTCTCCGCGTCCTTTCCCCACCCAGTAGCGTAAATGCACTCTTGTTTTGAGGTCAGATTGTCTTATAATTTTTTTATGCCCCCATACACCGTAACTGTTTTTGGTGTGATTAATAAAAATACGCAAAAGAATGATAACTTAAAATAAAAATTATATACAAAATTACATACCTGGTTGTTCCTTTTATTGTCAGCACATAAAAAATAACCAAAGAGGGTGGGATGGGAAAAAAATTTTTTACAAAATTTAAAACAAAAAAAAAAATAAAAAAATATAAAGAATCATGAATTTAAAAAATAAGCATAAGAAGCAAATTAATTAAATAAACCAAACAATAGAATACAAATAATACCAACTAATAATATTTCAACAATAAAGATTTTGTAAGGAGGGATATACGTAACATACGGGAAAAATTTGTTAATGTTTATAAATGTTGATAAACGATATTTTTAACCACAAACCACATAAACATTATAGCAAGTTTCTTCTTAGGAACCTAAATTTTTTGCGTTTTATGAAAATAGATAAAAAAACTAATATTTCTCGGCAGAGATTTAATACCTATATACTTCAGGTGCTGTTATTATTTAAAAGCGTTGGTTGGTTGTACCCCATGTTATACATCTATTCGTTTATTCTTTCCCCTTGTTGGAGAAGCCTGTTCTATTCAACTTCAATTTTTCCTTGAAGATGTTTATGCGGAAACAGATTTCCGGTTTCTATGGGAATGCCTAGGGTTTCCATACGTCCGGATTTGCCCGGACATGTCCGGGTTTTCAAGGTGTCCGGGGACGTCCTAGTCGCATTTTTAATATAGGTCCGGGAAAACCCCGAAGTTTGCTAATACAATTAAAATAGCCCAACCATATTATTCCATTTGTGTGTCGGACTTAGATTTTCTGGCGTATTTTTTTCTGCTAAACACGAATTGGCGTATTTTTTTCTGCTAAACACGAATCTGAAGTCAAAAATGGGGGTCGAACTGCAAAAAATCGAGAAAACCCCAAAAAACCGAGACGGTACATTTACCGGCAGAAACCGTCTACCACGGAATGTTTGGAATACGACTATATAAACTATAAGAAATACAAAAAATTTCATAAAACAAGAAATAGAGCTTTCTAAATTGTCTATACAGTAAAGCGCACCGTACTGCGAACATAGGAGGCTCCTGGACAATTTTGGATGTACCCAATTCTAAAATACGATATTTTTGTGGTTTGCATTTTAATTTCCGTCTCGTTTCCTCACATGGCTCATTTTTGGTTGGGACTGGTGGGAAGTGCGGTGATAAATTCGGGAGAATTATCTGCCAACTTTAGTTGTGTACTGCGTTTTTATTTTCAGTAGAGAATGCAATGCTCAAAGGCAGGTTGCAGGAGCTGGCTACGTCAACCGACTTCGATCGTATTTCTTATCAGCAATAAATTTAAAATTAGTTGTTTACGAGACGAAACGTTTGCTACGGTCTTAAGAACCAAACAGTTTTTCCTAATAAAATAAAAAAATTCTCTAATAGATAATAAAACTTAAAAGATGTTCTTAAAAAAATAAATAAATCTGCATTCATAGAAATAACAAAAAAAAAAAACTCCTTCTACTTATCGAAGATGCTCAAATAAACCACCTTTTTGAGCCAAACAATAACCAAGATTGTCATAAAAACGCCTTCTGACATTTGCTAAAATATTAGGGGTAATATTCCTAAAAGAATTCTCAATTTGCAATTGCAATTCTTGTAGATTATTAGCCCTATTCTCCTGAAATCCATAAATTTGTGATTTTACGTGACCCCAGAGAAAAAAATCGTTGGGTGAGAGATCAGGTGATCGAGTGGGCCATAAGATGGTTCCGCGTCCTGTCATAAACATGTTTGTAAAAGTGTTATTTAAATATTCTTGGACCAACACAATGTTATGAGCAGGACAGTTATGTTGAAACCAAATATCTCCAAATCTTGGCCCTGCTAGTCTTCTTATTTCTGGAACAATGCGAAGCTGCAAAAGTTCCAGATATTTCGGACCAGTAAGAGCACCATCAATGACGAATGGGCCAATCATATTTTCTCCCAACATACCACCCGAGATATTTAATTTTTGAGGATATTGTGTCCTTAACTCGAAAAACCGATGTAAATTTTCCTTTGACCAGTAACGGGTTTGTGACGACTATGAAGTGGAAATGTCGATTCATCAGTAAAAACAATGTTTCGTATGAAATTTTCATTGTAATTTTCCATTTCCATTACAGTTTCACAAAATTGCATTCTCCTAAAATGATCATCAGGGAAAATTTCATGGATTTTTCTTACTTTGTAGGATCGGTATCCATTTTTTTCAGCACTCTTCCCCCTGATCTTCTGCTCAAATCAACCTGTTCTGCAATAGTATTAATGGAAATTGTAGGATTTTCAATAACGCTTGCCACTACCATAATTTCCTTCATTTCCTTTCGTTGTTTTCTTCTGGGGCACTATCATGTTTATATTTTCTCGGAGTTAAACAACCAAAATGTCAGAAAGTTTTTAATGACTCGGTGAATAGTAGAAATCGTGGGAGTCGGCCTGTTTGGAAATAAATTAATAAATAATTCCCTAATTCCCCTCACAGGATTTCACGGTGATGCCATTCAATAATTTTAATTTTTTCTTCCAGTTCGTAAACATCCATTAATAATTATTTTAATAATAAAAAACTTTTTGGTCGCAAATAATCGGAAACAGTACAACTACAGCTGTCGAGCGTTCGATAGTAAAGAATTATTTCAGAAATAAAGGTATTGAATTGATCGCTTGACCGGCCGACGCGCGTTGAAATTGTTTGCTGGAAGATTATTGATCGATAAGCAATGCGTGCGGCGCGGCGGTTTTAGGTACATCCAAAATCGTCTAGGATTGTCCTATGTTCGCAGTTCTCTGCGCTTTACTGTATAAAAAGTTATAGAAATATTTTTGATAAGTTAAATAATAAAGAAAATATAAACGAAAATGTAATTTTGACAAAAAAAAATTAGTACAAAATAGGAAAAAAATTATGAATGTGATTTTTGGTATTTTTATTATAAATCACTTATTTTATTTATTTAAATTTTAAATTACCTAAAGTTTGCAAGAAAAATCCAGAAATAAAAAAAAATAATTTTTTTCCAAAAGTATCGAAAAAATCCTGAAACTCGAAAAATACTGCGTTTAGACAAAAAGGGTATATAACTTAAATTAAAAAATATATATATATATATATATATATATATATATATATATATATATATATATATATATATATATATATATATATATATATATATATATATATATATATATATATATAAAGTAAACGCAAAACAATTTCCGATGCACGTCATCAATCAGCTGATAAATAATACTAAGGTCCCCAAACGTGACGAAATAAAATCTAGGTAAAAAATATTACAATTTGGCCTTTTAATGAATTTAATCAAAAGTATTTCATTTCACTTTAATACTAACTCAATTACATAGAATATTTATATCAGTTAAATCTGTAAAAATTGGTTTAATTTGAATTTTATTATTGTCATGTTGTCGTATTTAGCGACGTTGCCGTTCATTCTTTGATTTTATGCTTCCTGTCCAGCTGTTATTATTCATAACAATTTTGTGTTTTTAGTAATACTAGTTATTGTTGGTGTGTATTTTTATCAGTGTTATTTTAAAAAACTGTTTTTTTGAAAACAAAGACTTTGTAGTTTACTGTGCATTTACTTCTACGTTCAGTTCAGTCTCAAAATGCCGAAGCATTTAAACAGCCGATGCAAGAGCTAGTAGCTTCCTTGCTAAGCTATTTTCAGCAAGAACTGGAAAATAAGGGCCCATTATTGCCCTTGACTGCAGTAAGAGAAGTAAGTTTAACACAAAAGTAGCATATAAAACTTGCAAAGGTAATTTTAAATTTTTAATTTGTAGCGTGTTGCTGCAGCCCTAAACTTAAATATTTCCACTGTTAGTGCAATTTCACAATCGCTTAAAAGTAATGAGCTGCTAAAGTCGCCTAAAAAGAAACGTTCTCATGCAAAGAGAATTACAAATGTGGAAATTTTGGATATCGGAGTACAAGTACCAATATTAATACCATTATACCGATATAATGGTAAAACAATTAATAAAATTGTACCAAGCTTTTCACATTTCGGTCAGTGTTCTAACTGTACCAAGTTGGATTTCATTCGAAAAATTTCCTTTAAAAGGGAAAATTCCAATTATATTTTTTCTTTCACAACCTGTATCCTGTACGTGGTCATTTGTTGCAAAATTAAGAGTTGTTAAAGTGGGGCCGTTTTGGAGATTTGTTTATACAATATTTTTATCTTATTTTTGGCCAAGGAATCTCCCATTAAGCCTCACTTTCACAACATGCGGTTATCAATAACCTTGGGTTTACATAGAAACAATAAAATACTGAAACTTGATGGGTGTTATCTGTATCTGAAAGTGCGGAGGGTAATAAACATCACTGCACCTAGGCCTCAGTAGGCCCGTTGTGCTACCTCCTAAAGGGGACTCCTCACTAAGTACGCCGCCCATCCTACTGATTTAAAGTAGGTGAGAACGTCGCCGAGGGGAATATCCTTAATATCGGCCAAAAAGCCAATACTCGCCCAGCATTGATCTTCTCTTGGACAAGAGTGCAGGGCAGTCACATAGGATGTGCTCTACCGTCTCGTCTTCCTGTTCACAACCTCTACACAGAGGTGTGTCATTAAAGAGGTGTTTTCGCAGTTAACAATGTCCAGTAAAAACGCCCGTGATTACACGTAGGCTCGCCCTAGGCATTGACAAGTAATGTTTAGCTGTATCTCTGTCAGGATAGTTCAGTAACTACCTGAAGAACTCCAAAAGTTACAGTTTACTATTTCATCCCATCGTGTTGTAAACTGCTGATGAGAGTGTTTTTTGATTAGGTCCCTCATCGTAGACCTTGCCAGACCTACGAAAGATTCGGGTCCAAAAAGTTTTGTCCCGGCAGCCTTCCTGGCCAACGAGTCAGCGATGCGGTTGCCTGTGGAGTGCGCGTGTCCTTTGGTCCAGCAGAGAGTGACCACATTCATGCTGGAAGCATGTAGCATATATATATAGGCACTTAGGCTTGGCTTTTCACTAAAAGCGCTCTGCCAGGATTTAGAAAAATTCTTTTACACGGAAATCCGCCTTTCTTCTCTCTTTACTCAAAATTATTAGGGTTGTTTTTTTTAAAAACCAGAAAAAATTATCGCTTAATCTCCAAGGTAAACAGACCAGCAGTAATAAAATTAAATATAGTTTAGGGTATAATTTAATAATATTAGTTTGACCAAAATATAAAACGATAAATACAGATTGTAAAACAAATGTATAAAAATATTCTTTACAAGAAATTTTGTGGAAAAAAAACTTTAGCAGGATGCTTTAGGACAGCAGCATGGCATGCAACAATTCTGTTGTCTGTGGGATTGAGGATGAGGATCGCAGGGCGGCTCAGGACAATCCACACAGTCCGGATCATCATCAGCGCATTCAATATACATTGTAGTACCAGACCCGAGGTGAAGCGTGGTCTCCTTAGGGCTAGTAGTGTCTGTCTGCAATCCGTATGGATAAGCACGACTTTACCAGTGATGTTTCTACTGCTTATTTCTTTTGCAGCTATGGTTATTCCTGTGAGCTTAGTTTGGAGCACGCTGGCCAACTCACCCATAGCCCATTTGGTGTCTAAGTTAAGAGACCTAGAATAAATTCCACATTCCTTACCTTCTTTTGTTTTCAAACCGTCTGTATAGATATTAATTATACCTGCCACGTTTGTGTTCCATTCTCCTTTGACGTCAATTTTTTAGGGTTTTTTTTTAAAAACAAAACATGGCGCAATAGAGTCCACTTTCGCCTGCACCAGTGGAAGAGATCCCATCGTCTCACTCCACAAACGATGCCTCTGTGCACCAACTCCTACATCGGGCATTATACCAACAGTGCGGAGGCGCAACATAACCGTCAAAACAACCTCCTTGATTGGTATTGCAAAGGTTATTAACTCTAAGTTAATGATAACCACATATTGTGAAAGTGGACCTAAGCGTTGTCCCATGTTTTTTGAAAAACCATTTATATTTCATTTCAATATTAAGATAAAAGTAAGTTTGATAGTTATAGCTGTCATCGTAAAATTGTGTTACTTACAAAGACAGTTTGAACACTCGGTGGCGACGTATTGGTAGATCAACCAACTCTCCAGCTCTACAATGGTCGTCATGTTTTCTTGAGTAATTTCTAAATTTAGAGGGACGCAAATGGCAGTGTAGAAGTTTCTTGTAGACCATCTGAAAAAAAACAACATAAACTTTTTAAAAAATTTTTGCTGGTATAAAGATGCTTCACAAACGATGTGATATGTTATGAACTTAAAGAGGATTATATCAAAAACCAGTAGAGTAATTGTCAATAGTAAAGAATACTTTGACGTCATCGTTGGCTGCGCGAATAAACCGAGAGAGTAGTCTCTCCGTCTTTCTTTGCAACAGGTTTCGATATTAAATGGCAGTGGCGGCGGCGTTAAAATAGCAGAAAACCGTTTTGTAAACAATTACCAAAGAATCTACTGTAAAATATACTTCTAAATAAAATGAAATTGAAGAAGGTGCATCGGAACAGAAACTCACCAAACAGTCACAACAATTAATAAGTCACACTAAAACACATAAAAGTTCCAAGATAAACACACAATAATTTTAGTTTCGTAATATTCACATCAATGCCGATGTTCGGATAGTACACACTGCACTGACCCACGTGTTGCTGCCTCCGCGAATATCGGTTTGTGCGCTTTTGACGTCATTGTACTCTTTACTATTGGCGTAAACTCTAACAACAGATTTTTGATTTTTACTTTCAATTTACCTTAAGCTGCAAACTTTTGTTATCGGATGCGAACTTCATATGGGCTTACCGATGTGGGTAAAATTGGTTTAAAAAAAAATATTAGTGCTGTATGATCGACTACCAATTAGTAATTTACCAGTTTTTTTCAGCTGTATATGGAGAGGTTATGTTTTTAAAATTTAGAAACTTAATATTATGGTTTCAAATGTTAAAAAGATGTTTTAGGGCCATCTAGAACATAGACTGTCGAATAAATATTTGGTTAAGAGGTTAGCGCAAGCTTAAACTACACGTCCTTTCTAATCGACGTATATCAGTCATTGTCGATGGTCATTCTTCTAGCTATCCAATTAATGCTGGGGTGCCCCAGGGCTCAGTACTGACACCAACTCTGTTTCGTCTTCGCATCAATGATTTTCTCTCCTCCACAACCAATCCTATCCATCATAGTTTTGCTGATAGAATTTTCATTCTAATACTAATCCAACTATAATGTGTCTGTTCAAGTTAAAATTTTAGGTCCAAACGATAACGCTTACTTCCTGATGCTTTTTTTCACTCGATCATATTTTTGGCCAAAAAAATGTATTAATTAAATTGTGTTTAAGACACCATGTATACCAGACAAACATTAAACCTTATTTGGCCATTAAATAGATCGTCAAGAATGTAAAGATGGGAATGGTATTCTTAATTAAACGTAAATTTCTCAATTTTAATAATTCAAAGCCTGTACAGAATTAATGAACTTGAAATTCATTAGTAATGGAAAAATATTCCTCATGGAATTAATTGCTGATGCTTGCGATGTCAAGGATGAGAGTATAAACGGATAATGTTCAGTTGTGTTCGCCAACTAAATATTTTTCGCTGGCCAAACTGCCAGACTAGGTATACATATTTATGTATATATGTTTTTTTCCCAAAATATGACCAAATAGAACTCTTTTTATTTCAAGTATTTACCCTTCTAAATCAAACAAAAAATGTGTTATAATTTAATTAAGCCCACAAACAAAAAAATGGCAATAATTTTCAAATATTTAGCATTTTTCGTTATGGTCCAGGAGCCAGTGACAGATTTACTTGACCAAGTTCTCTCAAGCGATAATTAGTGAAATGCATCAGAGAGTTGTATCATAAAGTTTCGTGAACGTCATCTGCGGTTTCGTTGGGGCGATAAGCAGCGGTAACCTCCCAAACACAAAGAAAAAAAAATATATATTCGCTCGAACATGAAAAAAATTATACTTTTAATGATTTCCTCTTAACTAAGAATTTGCCTGGTGCTAGCTTATATGCAACTATGGATAAATATATATGCCAGCTGGCTGTATCTCGGGGCAAAAACCGTCAGCTGAAACTTGAAAAGTTATACCGCAGAAGTTAGGCGGAAGTATTTATCGCCTATTTAAATGCAAAAAAATATATTTTTGTTTATTTCCTCCCAACTTAAAACTTGTTAAATTGTAGGTAACCCAATATCTCGAAGAAAAAAACAATCAGCTAGTGCATTATACGTCAGCTGCTCGAGCATAAAAAAATTATACTTTTTATGGTTTCCTCTCAATAAAAAATTTACCTGATGATAGCTTATATGCAACGGCGGATAAATATCTTGGGGCAAAAACAGTAAGCTGATATTTTTTTTTAAAAAAAAGAAGAAAACAGCAATAAAACCAAAATTTGAACACCACTAGGTAGGTATAAAACAACCTAAAAAATACAATATAAATTTTGCTGTCTAGTCTTTTTTTTCTTTTCTTATAGAAGATGATAGTGACTCAAACCAAAGCTAGAACGAAACTGACTAAATTACATTGTTATTTTTAATCACTCTTTTATTTAATTATATACTTATCAGTTTTTTAAGTATTTATACGGAATATTTATTTCATCGAAACAGTCATATTAGAGCGTTATGCCGAAAAAATTAAGATACGTCATTTTCTCCCAGATAAAAATTTGTAAGCTAATTGTTAATAAACTGCTGTAATTAATAAAAAAATCAGCCAGCAGTAGGTCGAGGGAAACCCTGTCAGTTGATGCATTTAAATAACTTTCAAAGTGTTGCTCCGAAATATAGCCAACTGACGGGACTATTAATTGCCTTAAATTACTTAGAAATAATTGTGAGTAGTTAAGAAGAGCTTTATTTACTCAGATATTATAAAAATACAAGATACACCCGAAATATTATACAAAAATTAAAATTACGGAAACGACAATGAACTACAGTCTTGAAGCCTAAGTACTAACGTGCTGTGGATGACTTAAGTAAAGTAAGGACTATTTTATTAACATGAAACTTAAAGATTTGGAGGAGTAGGGAAAAGCTCTGCTGGCAGCACGTTCCACAGTCTAGGCACTCTAGGGATAAAGGAACAACCAAAGTGATAAGCTTAGGCCACTCCGGGTGCTTAAAATTGGCACTACATGTTGCTCTACTGGGAACCAGGATTGTAACGGAGGCCTTCTTAGCGGAGGCGGAGGAGAAGAGGTTCGCCTCCGCGGATGCGGAGGTTAACGGAGGCGGAGGCGATATTTGAAGTGGAAAAAATAGAAATTCATGATTTATTAAGGTCAAAAATATTTATTTTAAATGGGTACATACATGTACATGGTACGCTTTCATAAATAAACTACTAATCAAAATTTGAGAAGAGGCAGCCGAGCGGCCGCGTCGCCATGCGTCGCTCCTTGCGCATTGTATGTTATCGTGAATAAACCTGTGTTAAAACTCCGCATAAATTTTGCGGGGGCGGATGCGGAGGTCGATTCTTTGCGGAAGTTCCGCAGTAACGGAGGCGGAGTTCCGTTTCAACCCTACTGGGAACTGCTAGACGCAATGGCGGCTTCAGAGAGGGGCGAATGGGGCGATCGCCCCTCCCCGTCAGCCAAAAAAAGGGGAAAAATAAAA
This sequence comes from Listronotus oregonensis, assembly GCA_019359885.1. Lineage (NCBI taxonomy): Eukaryota > Metazoa > Arthropoda > Insecta > Coleoptera > Curculionidae > Listronotus > Listronotus oregonensis. Next base: position 11,064 of record JAHBCN010016521.1, read on the forward strand.
AAAAACGAGTTAAAAATGAAAAAACGTAACCGTTGTTGCGGTACTTAGTTAATTATTAATTAAAAACTTTTTATGTTGCCTATTGCATTTGGTTTGGCATTAGTTATTTGTAAAAAAAATGTGGTCGCTATAATACGTAGGCCTACTAGTTCAGGAAACGAAGCTGAAATGAATTTTTTTAAAATGCATAGATTTGCATGACATTTGCGATTAAGCTTAACTAACCCTCCTTTTCAAAATCTATATATGCCGATGGGTGCTGTTGATTTTTTAGGGGTAAAAACTACCCTTTATTGCTGAAACCTATAAAACTATGCATTAAAGCTTAAGCTAAGTAAAATTTGAATGGAATAGGTTGAAAAAGTAGTATTTTGTTTCTTTGAAACATTATTTGAAATGTTTCATCCCTAAAAAATCAACTCCTATTATGATTTAATTTAAAAAAAATTATTTACCTTAATAAATTAATATATTATCAAAGTGTTTGCATGAAAATTTGGGATTAAGCTTAGCTTACCCTTCTCTTCAAAACCTCCATTAGGCTAAAAGCAGCTTTATGGGTAAAAACTACCTCTTATTGCAAAAACCTTTAGAACTTCCATATTAAAGCTTAAATCACATAAATTTAGGCTGAAATATGTTAAAACATAAGTATTTAATTCTTCGAAACAGTATTTAATATATTTCAACCCTTAAAAATCAACCCTTATAATGATTTAATAAAAAAACAAATATTTACCCTAGAAAAATTAACATATTGTCAAAGTTCTAATTAAAAAATATGACTGCTCAAAAGTAAAGCTAATTTAATTTTGTAATTTTTTTAATCCTCAAAAATCCACCCCTTACAATATTACAATGCAAAAAATAGTACAAAACCGCGGATTTTTTAAAAAATGCATCGAATTGCATAAAAAGTTGGAATTAAGTTCGAATCACCCTTAAAGTGTGCGACGATGAGCGCTTTTTTATTTTTAAGGGGGTGAAAACTACCCCTTATTGCTAAAACCTTCAAAACTTACTTCATATTCATATTAAAGCTTAACATCAAATAAAACTTGGCAGAAATAAGTTAAATAATACATGTTTAATCTTTAAAACAATAGTTGAAGTAATTCAACCCTTAAAAGTAGCCCCTAATATGGATTAATGAAAAAATATATATTTAATGCATAAAATAGAAAAAATACGTACAAATGCATTTATCCAAAAAAATGTATTTGGGCTTTTAGAATGCTAAAAAAATTGGTTTTTAAGCATAACTTCTTCAGTTTTTGTGATAAAAAGTTCTTAAAAAAAACTATTTTGTTGGTTTTTTTAAGAGCTATAAGGCCCTATATATTAAAACTTTTACAATCCTTACTTTTTTAAAGGGGTACGTTTAAAGGGCTAAAACAAGGTAGTGCTCGTCTATACACACGCGTTTTAAACGTTTATATCTCACTTAATTTCCGTCACACATAAATAAAGGGAATTGAAACAGGGCTACGACTAATTTTAATTAGGGTGATAATTAGGGGGTTGTTTTTGAAGATTTTTGCACTCAAAAAATTTTGGTCTAACCTTAGTTTAATCATAACTCAATTTTTTGATACATATCTTTTTTTTTAAAGAAAGGTCTTTGCAAATGCTTCAAAAGAATTATTATTAATTTTCCTCGAAAAATACGTAGATTTTGCGGTATTTGCCCTTGAAACTCTGAAATTTTGTGTTTAATAAATAACAGCTAACATTTAACAAACCACAACTTGGTTTGTAGTGGTCCCACAGCAATTAAAAAAACCAATTTATTCGTTTTGTTAAAAGCTACAATTTTGTTTTATCCAGTTTTTTTGGATACTATGCAATACTTATCGAGTTATTTGCAAAAAACCGATTTAAAACGTTGATTTTATAGACGAAAAACTTTGACTTTCGATCGCGAATAACTCGAAAAGTTTGCATTTTACAATAAAAAAATGCATTAAACATTTTTTGCTTAGAAATCATTTTTTTATCGATTCCTGTGGTCAAAATATAAAAAAAATTCCACCCTCAAGATGGTCTGGCAACCACCCCCAAGGTAAAGGCGCCTTTTGGCATGATTTAGATTTTGATCCTTGGACTATTCCCTACCTACTGTCAAAATTTCAAGTCATTCTATGCATTTTGAAAAAATTCCTAGGAAACCTGGGCTATACCGTAATTTGCAATTTACAAGTGGAGCCAGACGGGTGGCTAACCTGGACGGGGGACCCCCGGACCTCGGACATTTTCTGAATCAGCCCTTGGCCAGAGGCGGTTTATATTATCTGGTAAAAGTCCGTATGTTAAGAGCATCCATTTAGGATTCTACAAGGAACTCAAAGGACTTGTTTTATTTACGTGAGACAAGGTTTGGTCTGTCATGTCATGTATAATTTCGTGTTTTTCTTTTAAATACTGTAAAAGTTGGAAATTAACAAATTTTTCCATTACATGCAACTGAGAGAAGAGATATGAGTCTATAAATAGAAGGAAGGGTTTTAGATCCTTTCTTGGGGATAGGGTACATACATGCAATTTTCCCGCTCTCCGGAAAAATGCCTATGTCATAAGAGATTCAAAATAGGCGAGTTAAGATGGGTGTAAGCTCAGAAGCACATTTTTAAAAGACGATTGTGGGTATAACATTCAGCCCAGACGATTTTTTGATATTAAGAGAACTTAGTGTAAAAATTGTTAGATGGGGACTGGTTAATACAGCAGATACATTTGGTATGAATAAAGGTTGGTTAAAGTTTTGATATTACTCTGAGGTTCAGTTAGAAAAATAAGGTGGGATATATGTAGATGAAAAAAGGTTATGGTGAACGAAGTCTAGAATAGAGTTAAGCCCACAATATTTGCAAAGGATTTGTTACTCTTCGATGGTAGACACCCAGAAATACTCCTTAACCGGAATTCCAATTGAAAGAGTATCTTAATTGCGAAATATTTTTCTTACGGGTGTACAATCATCATATTTTTAACATAGTTGGGATAGGAAAGGTAGAAAGAAAAAAAATAGGAAGAAGGAAATCTTACTCACACAACTAGAACTCAACACGTCTCTAAGTTATAGATTCGGGATTCAGGTGACACAAATTGACAATTTGACTTAGTTTTATTTTTTATAAAAGTGATTACCTTTAAAACTCACCCGGTATTTGTTCTGAAGAAAGGTTTTTAGGTGTATGAATTTTTTAATAAATTCTACATTCTCTATGATTATCTCGTAAATTTTAATGTCGATCTATTTTTTATGCAAATTACTTGCGTGGCAAAAGAACATTACAGTTAAATATATTCAGTTTCGTGTAAAGTCGTGTATGTTTTAGTGCTTTGTTTTTTGCATAAACTACCCTTAAAAACATCATTACTGTTTTATCTAGCTTTGTGAAAACTTAAAAGGGCTTAGAAATATTTTTGTGCAAGATGCAAATTGTTCCATTACGATATCAAGAAACAATGATTACTTATAGTATGTAGTTTTGCTACGATCGGCCAGTTTGATGCGACTAACTACTTCCACCTTTATTCCTTTAATCTTGTGGGCATTACTTCTAGAAAAAGGGGATTCTTCGGTCAGGCTAAAAGTATTTCGCTTTTTTAACTGTATGTTTTATATGCATCTGTTCTCATAATCGAGGAATGGCGTCTGCCACACTCTTAGCATTCTTGATTTTGTCCATAGAAGAGACTTTCGCTTTAATAATGACTATAACAAGAAAGCTTTCTTTACTTGTCTACCGATGAATTGTAGGGGATCTATCACTCCTTTATTGGTATATTCAGAGCTTCTGTTCCGAGGAATTAGCTAATATAATTCCTCCTCTAGCAGCTCCGAATAGAACAACACAGTGCAATTCTTATGCATTCATTTACAGTCCGGCTGAAGAGCAACCAAACCTTTCTCTTTTTTCGATTCTTCATATCTCCAGCTTCTAGGGACCTGCTAGGGGTCCATTAGGACCCGCAAGGAGTCCATCTCAGCAGCAAATTAAATATTGGGTAAGCAGGAGTCTACCCAAACCGACAAACATGGCAAGTGGTCCTTAGGACAAAAAATTTGGGAAATTATGATCTACCGTAACAGATATACGTCGATTAAAAACAAAACTTGAGATCCAAACAAAGGTTAGGGGAAAGACTGTAGGAAGGAACTTTGTTAAGGAGTACAGCATGCCAGACTTGGTCAATGGTATAAGATATATTAAGGGCAGTGTTCTAATATTTGTTTTAAAAGACGTGTTCCACTTAAGGTGCGTATTAATTTAACGCGGCTGCCGCGGGCGGCAAGTTCGTGATCGTTTCCGCTGAAAGCGGATACTTAACCGGTGCGCGCGGCATGGCAAACACTGCTGTGGTCGAACCAATGAGATTGTTCGAATCGGGTTTAGGATGCTGCGGGAGGCCGCCTCGGGCGACAACCGCGCTAAATGGATACGCATCTTTATGCAAAGGAAATGAAAGAATATTTGTTGTGAGCCTATCTGTGCCGGAAGTTAAGCGTTTTTGCATTGACTGTGTTATTTTTCTATAAAATCTTTTGCCTTACATTTGAGGGAACTCAGTATTTATGGAAAAATTAATAACGCAAAACTAATTGAATATCGCCAAATATAAAACGATTTCGAATCCCATCTCGTTATTGCCCATAAACAATATCTGGCCTGATTTTATGTCTAAAAATATCCCTGGCTGTATTGTAGCAAAAATTAGAAATCAACAGTGTATGTCAGCAATGGAATGGTCACGTAAATAGTTTTAATAACATAATAAGGAAATATGGAATGTAACTTAAAGAAAAACTTAAATATATGTTACCTACCATCTTAACATTTATTAGTTAATTTTATATTTTTAGCATTTAAGTTTTAAACTGGTCTAAATATACTTAAGTTAAATTGAAGTAATAACATACATCTGCAAAACATAAAATTTTTAATGTTAATTAACAGGAGACGCTCATTAAACATTTAAATGTTTCCGTTTTCTCTAATTTTAATGTCGAAATATAACTGTAAAAAATAAATGTTTTCTAGTTTTTATAAAACGAAATACCAAGGTACCGTAAAAGCTAGGTCACTTAAATAGCTCTAATAGCAAAAAAATAAAGAGTGGGTTTAAATATAAGCCATTTGGTTCCCAGAACCAAACCAAGGGCCTGGGCCAAAATTCCATTTTAAAATACTTGGCGTGCCTAATGCCACAGCCACTTTGTTTTTATTACGCCATCGTCAAGATAATAGAACTGACAGTTAATTTTTCCGTTGCGCAATACAGAATACACAAAAAAAAACTTGTATAGACTAGATAAAATAGTTAAGCAATGTAGGGACAGCCAAAACCGTGTCTAGTATAGCCAATAGTTTTTACTAGAATTACCTCAGGTAGTTTAGAAAAAAATATTGTTCCAGTATATATCTTTATTTTGTTATGTAGAAATTAAAACTGCGCTATTATGCCCTCCCAACGGGGACGCCAGTGAACAAGCAGTCAATTTGCCCAGCTTTAGACTCATAAAGTTACAGTGTCACTTTTTTTTTGGTTCAAAACCTTGAAGTTTTTATCCAAGACGTCACATATTGGGGGATTCAAGGAAGATATTGTTTCAATGTGTATAATAAGTTTAATTTATTTTTGCAGCAAATTATGAAATTTTATAGTTCTTTATACAAGAAAGATACTGTAAACTGTAAGTCGATATCGATAGGATTCATTAATATATAATATATAAAATTCGATATATATATATATATATATATATATATATATATATATATATATATATATATATATATTGCCACAGATTCAGTACATGCGGGGATCTCAGAAACCGTTAGAGATACGAAGTCGGTTAAAGTATGGCAAAGTTGTGTATTTTCGTAACTAACCATGTCACTTTAGAAATTTGAAAAAATTAGTATTTGAAAATATTGGGAAAAAAAAACCAAATTTGCCGATTTAGTTTTTTTTTTTTTCTGACGTTATTTAAAAAAATTGAAAAAAAAAAAGATACTTTCTTATGCCCTTTTAAGCTCTACAAAACAACGTTGAGAGATTTTCCGCACCATGTTTCGTTTTCGTTAAACCATCATCAATTTTATTTTTAAATACGGACCTGGGTTTTTTTTTTTTTTTTTGCCCCCTTTATTACCCCAAATTTAAAAAAAATTTATAACACCTAATATTTATTAACAAATATGGAACCCCCCTATAAGAAATGATGTGCGTTCCTTGTCTAACTCATTGTCTCTTAGGGAAAAATGGTTTATTTCGAAAAATATTATTTCCCCACATTGTAATTGGGATTATAACTGCTTAAAAAAAATGCAATAAAAATTGAGTGCCGTTTTAAAAAAAAATAAAGTTGATGATGGTTTAACGAAAACGAAACGTCTACGGAAAATCCCCCAAACCTGTTTTTGTGGAAAAAGTGGCCATAGGAAAGTGTCTTTTTTTTTTCCCATATCTCTTTAAATAACGTAAAAAAAAAAAAAAGGGCAAATTTCATTTTTCCCCGGATATCCCCCAAAATCTCGAAATTTTGCCTTTTAAAGTGGACATGGGGGAAATCACAATTTGATTTTAACCCCACTTCGTTTTCTTACGGTTTCCGAACCCCCATGCTATCAGTCTGGGGCCCCTTTATATATATATATATATATATATATATATATATATATATATATATATATATATATATATATATATATACATATACACTATCTAATACAATTAGATCAGAAAAATTATCTATTCAATAAGTTATATCGATGTATTTTTACATCGCCCATCCCGACTTGTCAGACTTTACCTAGGTATTAATGACAAAGACGGAACTGAACAACAATCTTAAGCCTTTGTGGACTGTCCCAAGAAAAAAAAAAATTGGTAGAGTCCCCTTCTGAACAATAGAAGGTTCTTCTAGCTAAAGCAAAAAACGTATTTCAGTTTTAGATGAAATTTTCGGCAATGCCACTAAAAATATATTGACATTTCACTCACGAAAATACATCCTTTATTATTGACGGGCATACTTAATTCTTTAAATTTGTTAATGGTTAATTTTTGAGCATTACAGTTACTGACATCTCAATGTTAAGTAACCATAGTATTTAAAACACATTGTATGTACATACTTCTACTTTGCAGTAATCACTATAGCAACAATTTATCTATTTTTAAATTGCCATTCATCTCTCAAACTCATTTAAAAACCCAAATTTTTTTATTAACTTTTTTTATAAATAACTCTTCGACTCATTAAATCATGTAATGATTGAGAAGTTTAAAAATGTTAAAACATGCGATTCATTATTCAACTACCGTAAATAATCGCATGCAGCATATAATTCTAAAATAAAATGAATCTATAATACTTTAATCCGGACATTTTCGCTTGAAAATGAGGAAAGCAAAATAGAGCTCATCATCAATCAAAAGAGCAAGTTACACTGGCGAAAAAATTGAAAAAATTAGTAGGTAGCCCAACTTAACAATCATATTTTATTCTTGTTTGATGCAACTTATTAATCATCTTTAATCCACTCTAATAAACTAATTTACTCATTATTTTAATATAAATTATTAAATAGCTTTCGTTACCGTTAAAATGCGCCGAGAGTAATTCTAGAGGTAAAACATTTACTAAACGATTATTCTAAAATACTTCTCCCGATTTTATTTTGTTGTCAGATTTTTTTTTATAAGATGATTATATTAATGTTCACTGAGGGCACTAGTAAACCTCAAGGCAACGTCCAAGCTGACATGGGAATGCCAAAAAGAAATAGAAGTCCTGGGAGAACGCAACATAGTAACTCTCTTGTGGGTACCAGGACATTCGGGAATAGAAGGCAACGAAGAAGCGGATAAGCTAGCGAGACAGGGATCATCCACACCATACTTTGGACAAGAACCTGCCCTTGGAGTGATCAAAACCACAACACGAGGGAATGGATCCAAAACAAACTCGAGGAATAGTGGGGAAGCCTCAGTAAAATAAGACATGGAAAAGGCATCATGGGGCCTATCCAAAAGAACAAAGGAAGAACTACTCGGACAAAGGGCACGATAACCTAAAGGCGGCGACTGACTTGTAACTAAACGTTGTAATGAACATGATTTTCCATCGAACATTCACGCAGTGAATACACAAACCGCCGTTCGCGTCGAGCTGCTGCGCTCGCCGCTGCTCCATCGGGTTTTGGTTTTTTGCGAAACCCTTTGAAGTGTTCGGCTCTGGTCAATTAGTGAATCAGTTTTTCGTTGCGAGCGTATGGAAAGTCGTGGTTTTTTTCCATTTTGTTATTTAAATAACTTACTTTTTGACCTTTGCATTTTTTTGCGAATTAGGATGCAGTGGGATCGTGAGAAAACCCTGCTTTTTTTTGACAAAAATATCATAATAATAAAATCGCCATTTAGCTTTTACTTCCACATCCAAAATAAGGGGGAAAAAATATAGTATCGGGGAAA
>JAHBCN010016522.1:0-19465 GCA_019359885.1 Listronotus oregonensis
ATATATATATATATATATATATATATATATATATATATATAAAATATATATATATATATATATATATATATATATATATATATATATATATATATATATATATATATATATATATATATATATATATATATATATATATATATATAGTATATATATATATATATATATATATATATATATATATATATATATATATATATATATATATATATATATATATTATATATATTTTTTTTTTTATATATATATATATAATTATAGTGTGTTTCAAATGGGAAAGTTTTGGAAAATTATGTCAGTAAGCTAATTCCGTTTACTACATGGTTTTATCTATTCAGGTTTTTGCAAATTTTTGAAAAACCTGAAACATGCATTTTCGCAAATCGGCCATTTTTTTTTTTAAGTGAAAATTTTTCAAATCTGTAAAAACTTCTTCGAAGCAACTTTTTTTGTCAAATATGACTGAGTAGTCAATTTTTATTTTTTACGCTTCGGGTTTTTAAAATCATCATTAACTTTATTTTTTTATTGGATTTTTACGCAGCCAAATAGTGCTTTTTATTCTAATTTCAACAATGTATAACATGTTATAATTTAAGAGTTTATAACCTCATTTATTTCAAAAAACAAATATTTTCTCAGTTGGCCTTGATTCCGGCGAACGTCATTTTTTTTGTAAACCATAAAATTTTAGTAATTGGCAAAATAGATAAGCTGAACAGACATTTTACAGACATGGGTTTCGCGAACATAGCTATAACGTTAATACCGTGTACAACAAAACTACACGTAACAAGTTAATTGAAACAAGTGAAAACAAAAACAATGAAAAGTGGCTAAACTAATATTCCTACTAAAATGAAGATGTAAAATAACGACCTAAAATTCAAAATGTTGTTCATTTCTCTCAACATATTAACGATATTTTTTTAAATAGTCCCAACTACCCTATGAATGGTTGACTTAGGTATGTGAAATTCTCTATCAACATCCCTGGCTGAAAATGTTGGATTTTCTTTAAAATGTTGGTTAACTGCAGCATCTCGTTGTCGTTTTTCTTCAACGTACTTCTTAGGTCGTGGTATTTTAAAACTTCCGAATTCAAGCAAATTTGTAACCAGTTTTCGAAAGTATGTTTGTTTAGGATGCTGCCTTTCAGGAAAATTGTCGAAATACGTTTGCGCAGCTATATTAACATATCTATTGCTTTGCAAAATATTAGGTTTTTCTTTAAATAATTAACCACATTACAGAGTTGAAAAAATTTTAATAACGTACCCGACCTAACTTGATAATGGCGCTAGATAACTTTCGCCAGAATCAAGGCCAACTGAGAAAATATTTTTGTATTTTAAAGTAGATGAGCTTATAAACTCCTAAACTATAACATGTTGTAATCACATTGTTGTAATCAGAATAAAAAGCACTATTTGGCTGCGAAAAAATCCAATATGGCGCCCATAAAAAAGTAAAGTTGATGATGATTCTAAAAACCCGAAACGTAGAAAATAAAAATTGACTACTCGGTCATATTCTACAACAAGAGTTGCTATGAAAAGGTTTTTGCAGATTTAAAAAATATGGCCAATTTGCGAAAATGCATGTTTCAGGTTTTTTCAAAATTTCTCAAAAACCTGAATAGATAAAACCATGTAGTAAACGGGATTAGCTTACTAACATAATTGTTCAAAACTTTCCCCATTTAACCGATTTTCTATCTATCGTGGTTTCCAAGATCCCCATACATTCCCCACCAATTTGGGACACAATATACTCCTGTTAATATAAAAAAACATTTTTGTTTATTATATTAATTTTATTTTGCATAGTATTTGAGTTATTAAAATAAAATAATTAATAAGTGTTTTATTTAACATGATATATTTTATTTTTTCAATTCAAAAAAAAACATAACTTTGTAATTATAAAAAATATTTTAAAAATAAATAATTAAACAAAATACCTGCCAAACATCAGCAACAACAGCAGTTTATAAAATTAAAAACAAACAAAATTTATAATTAGGTATTATATTTAAACGCCGAAGGATTAAAATTGTTATGCTAAAATATATTTTTCAAAAAAACTAAAGCGCTAAAAAAATCTCATGTGTGCTCTGTGGCGGGTTGGCAACTCTACTGGGTATATAACCCTTTTATTATATTTCGTGATTTTTAATATAAACTTCTAAAAATTTGATGTCACAAAATTCAATTTTTTAAATCACGGATTAAACAAAACTTATAATGTGCATTGGTTTTTTAATGATATCTATTTTTAATTTTACCAAATACATTGGTGGTATTAAAAAGATAAATAAAAACTATTTAAATTAAGTAAGACACAAGGTTTTATACTGACCTATTTAATGTGTGACCTGTATTAAAAAATAACAATTAGTTATTTCGATTTTTTTGTAGTTGCTGATAAAAGGGTGAATGTATCCAAATACCTCATCGGTATTGACAAAAAACCTGTTTTTTTGACAAGAATTGGGTATTTTTGCCGTTTTAACAACGTATAGAAAGTACTTGTATTCATAAATTATTATACATAAGGTATTAGCTAGATCGCTAAGCAACTTATTTTATATAGGGTGTACAAGATAATATGAGTTATTAGTTTTTACCAAAAAACTTGCAGATCTCTTACCCACATAAAAACATAATTTAATTTACAATGTTTTGAACATATATGTTAACTTTCGCAAAATTAATGAAAAATTTAATTATATGATAAAAATTATAAGTTCGTCTCGTATAAAAGAATCTCTGAAAAATTTAATAAGCCAAAAATATAGGTGGGTGAAGATACCATTTAAATAAATGGACCTCTGGGTCCATTTATTTAAATGGTATTTAAATTTTATTTTTTAAATTTTAATTTCTAATAATCTCAAAACCTTTGTGTTAACTTAAATTTGTATCTTTAATAAAAGACCCGTCATATTTAACTTTTCTGTCCCAAAAACCACCCTGTACTGTTAATATTAGGGTAAATAAACTATTGACTTTAATTGTTTAAAATCTTTTTTAGGGTTGCATAACTTAGAAGTTCTAAATGTGGCAGACAACCAAATTGAAATTATTCACCCAAAAAGTTTTATGTCCCTTTCAAACCTTAAAAGCCTGGACATGTCACAAAACAGTTTGAAAAGTCTCCCTTCCCATATTTTTAAAAATTTAAGTGAGCTAGAAAATTTATACTTAAATCAAAATAAAATAAAAAATATTGGACATGAAGCATTTTTAGGGTTACGACAGCTGACAATATTATATTTAACAAAAAATAATTTAGAAAATATTGATGCCAATGAGTTTAACAATATTAGAAATTTGGAACATTTTAATTTAGATTTTAACAATATTAAGACAATTTCAGGGCAATTCAATTTGGAAAAACTTAAATTTTTACAATTAAATAATAACAAGCTCTCGAACCTATCAGACGACATTTTTAAAAATTGCAGAAACTTGATGTCAATTGATCTATCCAGAAACAATTTACAAAATTTGCAAGTAACGCCATTTCTTCATTTACCCAATTTAAAACACTTAAATCTGGCTAAAAATGGTATTTCACCAATTCTGTTCAAGGATTTAGGTAACAAAACCCTAATAACGCTTAATTGATCATTACATAAAAAAAATAAATATACGTTATTTCGATGTGCATTTTATTTTATTTTTTTCTTTAAATATCCAAGAAGCTACGGATGATGTACCTCAATAATGATTTTTGGACCCTTGTGGCTTCTCATAAAGGTACAAACCACGGAAACCAAATGCGAAAGCCAGTACCGAGGACGAAATCTAGCCGGGTTTATTAATAGACGTCATCAATATTACCAAGGTACCAGGTATTTAAAAAGCAGGCTCTAATGGGTGTTAGACCTGGAGCCGAGAGGGTTTTTGCATGTATCACAGGCCCCACGCCGAGGTTTGGGGGCTGATAGACATAGTTATTTTCCACTTTGACTTCTAGATATGGCATCCCTAAAGTGTAGCTTTTAGGAGGGGTGAATTTTTAAACGTGTAATTATTATCCATGCCTCTGGATCATAGGCCCCACTTTGATTCTTGTTTTATGTCATCAAGGAGGTCGCCAAAGTCCGCGAACTCAATGTGCCATACCAATATGGCGTCACTTAAGGTCTACCACACTGACAGAAATGTGTAATTTTTCCACTGTGGACATGGAACATGGGCCCCACGCTGTTGTTTCGTTATCATTGTTAACATTGAACTGTAGAACAAAGATTTCAAAACGCCATACTTCTGGGGCGTCGCAGAGTGACCGCCATAATGGGGCGTTCATTGCTAAAATGACATGTGTTGAGTTATTATAATTTTTATTTACTGTTCATATGAAAGCTAAATTCTTTTCTAATCTGTAACCTGTTTTCTTGCCGCCGTGCAATGTTTATGTTTTGGGAATCGAATATCGATCCGTTTTTTTATTGCATTCCTGGCGGGTTCTATGTTTGGGTATTTTTATTAGTTAAAGTAGTCTTGAATAAACCTTTTAAGTAGACGGTACGGAGTTTTATTTTTGCGTTAAGAAAAACGATATCACGAATAGGTTATGGGCCCAGTTTACGTAGTTTCGGGGATTTAAGTTGTTGGTTGTTTTTCTTTTCGTGAGTTCGCGGATCGCGCGGTGTATAATTTGTTTTACGTTTTAAAACAAAATAACGTACAGTCATTATGGACGGCGATAAGGTCCAGGTAGAAAAGCTCCGGGATTCAAGTAACTGGCCGCAGTGGCAGTTTGTTATTCGGACTCTATTGGACTGTAACAATGCCTTAGATGTGTGTGAAGGTACGATTGTTAAACCGACTAGTGCGGGCGAAGAATTGAACAGGTGGCTTAAATTGGACAGAGTTGCTAAAAGTTAATTGTGACTACCGTAGAAGGCAAACCACTACAGTTTTTAATGAGTTGTGAAAGTGCAGCTGAAATGTGGCACAAACTACATGCTGTGTATGATTTGAAGTCGGAAGAAACTTTGTCTTTGGTGCAAAAGCAGTTTTTTTATTTTAAGTGGGACACAACTGTGTCTGTTGCGGAACATATTGCAAAATTGGAACAGATGAGTAATCGTATGAAAAAACTAGGAGGTACTATACCGGATTCCATGCTACTTACTAGAATCTTGTCTATACTTCCAAAGGAGTACCAACATTTTCACAGTGCTTGGGATTCAACTGATCCAACTCTCCGTACTTTGGAAAACCTAACAACACGGTTATTAACGGAGGAGCAAAGACTTCAAAAATCTGACGACCTAGACAAGACAACGGCATTATTTTCGAAGTGCAAAGTTGGTGAAAGATTTAAACAGAATGTTTCGAAGAAAGTGGCTGGTTGTTATACATGTGGAAAACGAGATCATCTACGAAAGGATTGTCCAGGTTGTTTTAAGTGTGGTTCGAAGAGACATATCGCAAAACACTGCCCGAAGAAGAGTGAAGATGGGTCGCAAGGTAGACCAACAGCGTTTGTGGGTTATCAGTCGACTCCGCCTGAGTTTCAGGGAAAGTGGATCATAGATTCTGGGGCATCGGATCATATGACCAATGACGGTGATGTATTTCAAGATTTTACGGTTTTTGATGAACCAACAGTGATTAAAGTTGGAAACGGAAAAACCATTGATGCTGTGGGAAAAGGAACGGTTGCTATAGAAACCCTTGTAGAAGGTAAATGGCTACCTGGTGTCATGTACGATGTGTTGTACACACCAGATATAATGTGCAACTTATTTTCTGTGCAAAGATCTGCTAAAAAGGGAATTAATTTTTCCATTTTGAATAATGGATCCGACTGTGTGTTTGAAAAGGATGGTAAGACAGTAGCAACTGGTACTGAATGTGTTAATTTGTACCAAATGAATTTGCGTGTTATTCGACCGATAAAATCAGCATGTGTTGTAGCAAAGAAGGAAAATATGCTGCAACTCTGGCATGAAAGATTAGCACATCAAAATAAGCGTCATGTGAAGGACTTTTTGAAGGACAAAAATTTCAGTTTTGAAATTGGCAGTGAATTCTGTGATGGTTGTGCCTATGGCAAAATGCATCGTGAAAGTTTCGGAAACCGAGTTAATCGGGCAGATAAACCAAGAGAACTAATTCACTCGGACGTGTGCGGTCCAATGGAAACTGAATCGTTCGGTAAAAAGCGGTATTACGTGGTGTTTAAGGACGATTTTAGTGGTTTTAGATGCATATACTTTTTGCGAGAAAAATCTGAGGTAAAAGACAAATTTGAACTGTTTTGCAATGAAGTGAAAAATCGTTTTGGTGTATCAGTTAAGGAGTTAAATACAGATGGTGGCAAAGAATATGAAAATATCAACATGAAAACTTTCTTAGAAAAGGAAGGAATTAAGCACACGATTAGTCCTCCATATACTCCAGAGCATAATGGTGTCGCTGAACGCGAAAATAGGACTATTGTGGAAGCTGCCAGATCTATGCTGTATGGAAAACCACATTTGCCCAAAGCATTATGGGCTGAGGCGGTAAATACTGCAATGTTTGTCTTAAATCGTACTGGGTCGACCAAAATCTCAGGCAAAACACCATACGAGTTATGGTTCGGGACAGAACTAGATCGTCGAGTTGTTGAAAAATTCAGAGTTTTTGGAACGGAATGTTTTGTACATGTTCCTAAACAACACCGAGCAAAATGGGACAAAAAGGCGTTAAAAGGATATTTTGTTGGATATCATGAAGGTATCAGTGGATACAGGGTCTATGTGCCAGAAAAACATGATGTAATGGTTAGCCGTGACGTCATATTCAAAGATGAAATCTTGTTTGGTGATAGGAAAAATGAGGTCACTTGTGAAATTGAAAGTTTGCCTCTAGAAACGCAACCTAACATTAACGCCAATTCTCAATCAGAACCTGAGATGTCCGAGACTGACTTTGATGATTCTGATTCGGATTTTGATCCCTCCATGTATGAAGAATCCGTTGAACATCTTGAACAGTTGCCTCACCGAATGAAGTTGCGAGAACCAAGTGAATTGAAGAAACCACAACGATATGGACACTTGACGTTCTTGGAAAACAAGGACGAGCCTACGAGTTTTCAAGAAGCGATAGGGTCAGAAAGGGCTGTAGAATGGCAAGCAGCTATGCAAGAAGAAATAAACTCTCTAAATGAGAACAAAACATGGTTATTAGTAGAACGTCCAGAAAATACAAAAATCATAAGCAACAAATGGGTTTACAAATTAAAACCAAATGAAGATGGCTCCAGCTACCGTTACAAAGCGCGGCTAGTTATACGAGGTTTTCTGCAAAAAGAAGGTGTTGATTACTCAGAGACCTTTAGTCCAGTAGCACGCTATGAAACGATTCGTGCATTGTTAAGTGTTGCAGCACGTGAACACCTTCATATTCGCCAGTTTGACATAAAGACTGCATTTCTTTATGGTCATTTAGAAAAGGGTGTAGATATATATATGAAGCAGCCAGAAGGATTTGAGGATGATACTTCACGTGTGTGCAAACTTGTAAAAAGCCTGTATGGTCTTAAACAGGCTCCACGCTGCTGGAATCAATGTTTTACAGAATTTTTATCAACATTTGGATTAAAAGAAAGTAAAATGGATCCGTGTTTGTTTATCTGTGTCAAAGAGTCACAGAAAATCTTTGTTGTGATCTATGTTGATGATGGATTAGTTTTTACGACTTGTGAAGCTGATGCTGATAAGTTTCTGATGCAACTAACCCAAAAGTTTAAAGCAGTGACAACAAATAATATAAAGTCGTTTTTGGGAATGGAAATTTATTTTCAAAGTGACGGATCTATTTTCTTAAACCAGAGTAGTTATGTTGATAAAATATTAAAGCGATTTAATATGCAAGAAAGTAAACCTGTTTCAACACCAATTGATGTTGGTTGGTGTAAAGATACACGTAATTGTGTTAAACATGTGCCTTATAGAGAAGCTGTGGGAAGTCTTATGTATCTGCAAATTATAACACGTCCTGATATATCTTTTGCCGTAAATATAGTAGCAAGAAATTTAGACAATCCCACACAAGCACACTGGATGTTGGTAAAGCGAATCTTTCGTTATCTACAAGGTACAAAAACATTTGGTCTGTTGTATCAAACGAGTGGAGAATTCGAGGTCTATAGCGACGCAGATTATGCAGGCGATGTTCAATCAAGAAAATCAACTTCTGGAATCCTCTGCAAGTTTGGAAGTGCAGCAGTCATCTGGAAGACCAGGAAACAACAGTGCGTCGCGTTATCCACGACCGAAGCAGAGTTTGTGAGTGCTGCGTGCGCTACTAAAGAAGGTATATGGTTGTCACGTGTGTTAAGTGAACTAGGTATACCTTGTGAAAAATTTGATCTAAAAATTGACAACCAAAGTGCTATTAAAATCATAAAAAACCCCGAGTTCCATGATAGATCTAAGCATATTGATGTGAAATATAACTATGTAAGAGATTTATATAAGAAAGGTAAGATTAATGTCATGTATGTTCCAAGTAATGTTCAATGTGCTGACATTTTTACAAAGCCTTTATCACGTCAATGTTTTGTTAATATGCGTGAAATGTTAGGAATTAAAATGTCTGGTTAGTTTTGTTTGTAAGAAGTTTAGCTTTAGGGGAAGTGTGAGTTATTATAATTTTATTTACTGTTCATATGAAAGCTAAATTCTTTTCTAATCTGTAACCTGTTTTCTTGCCGCCGTGCAATGTTTATGTTTTGGGAATCGAATATCGATCCGTTTTTTTATTGCATTCCTGGCGGGTTCTATGTTTGGGTATTTTTATTAGTTAAAGTAGTCTTGAATAAACCTTTTAAGTAGACGGTACGGAGTTTTATTTTTGCGTTAAGAAAAACGATATCACGAATAACATGTTTGCCCCATTATAGCGGCCACTTGGCGATGCCCCAGAGGTACGGCGTTTTGAATTCATTGTTCTAGAGTTCATTGTTAACAAAGATCACGAAACAACAGCGTGGGGCCCATGGTCCATGTCTACAGTGGAAAAATGACACCTTCCGGTCAGTATGGCGGACCTTAAGTGACGCCATATTGGTATGGCATACTGGGTTCGCGGACTTTGGCGACCTTCTTGACGACTAATCAATAATCAAAGTGGGGCATGATCCAAGGGCATGGATATTACTTACTAGTTTGAAAATTTACCCCTCCTAAAAGCTACACTTTAGGGATGCCATACCGGGCATTCAAAGTGGGGAATAACGTTGTCTATCAGCCCCCAAAGCCCCGACGTGAAGTCTATGATACATGCAAAAACCCTCTCGGCTCCAGGTCTACGTGCAAAATTGGGCGTATTTATGAGGTATCTTAATAATAACTGGAGTTATTAAAAAAACCGTTTTATGTGTTATGAATTCAATTTTCGAAAAATTAAAAATGGCTTAGTTAGAATTTTTAATTACTTTATTTATATAGATACAGGAGCAAATTAAAAAATGAGCAGGATCACGTCAAGTGGACCCGGCCGGTTCCGGCCCTGTGAATTTTGTTTCCGCCCCCCTTTTGTCCAGGTATCCACAGTAGTGTAACCTTATTGTTTTGACTCAGTTTGGTCAGCGCATCCTTGCAATTCCAGGTGGTTTTCGAATTGCACCGGCTGGATTCAAGAGCCTTAAGAGCTGCTTGACTATCTATCGGAGAATATTTTAACTGTCTTACGTGTACAGTGCCGATCAACCATCGATCTAGCACACATCTCAATAGCAAATACCTCCGCTTGAAATATGGTTGCGAGAGTGCCCAGGCTGAATCTACATACTAACGTGGCGCCTTTTTTCGCTTTCTAATCGTCGATACCACTACAACGTCGTCGTCATCGTCGTCGACGTCTAAGGAACCTAAAAAACAAATGCAACGATAACAAAAACAACAACGATAACAATAATAAGTTAAAGTTAAAAAGTTAGTCCGACATCCTTACTTTCCCGCTCTGCCTCGGCCAGTCCATCACTTTGCGCGGCACTTCCATTGTTTGCGTGGTTGCTTGGTTGGCTGGTTGCTCGGTTTGTCAACTTATCGATGTGTCTACAAAAAGAACCGTTTAATCATGAACCATTTCGGTTCTGTAAAAGTGCTTGTTTTTTTTCTTTTTTTTTTCTAAGGGAAGAACGCTCATGCTCTAACCACGGGCTCGTGGCCGTGGTAGTGTGGGACTCTGTGGCTCTCAGCCGAACAGCCTACCCACTAAAGACCCTTATAATGATGCTCCGCAATGACCGAAGCGATGGTTGGTTTTAGTTAGTTCTGAACATATCATTGTATTCAATTTTTACTCCGTCTGTTTGTGTGTGTTTAGCTCTCAAAATAACAGAACTTTATCAATTTAGAATTGTTTCATAGTTATTTCTATAACTATGTATAATTTTTTTAATGCAAAAATAAATTTAAATGTTTCATATGTCACAGAAGGTATTGTATTGTATTGTATTGTAATGAACGGGGTCGCTCGGCTCTAGTGTAGCCCTCCTTCACTTCGATCTAAAGAGATCTTTTATGAACACCCTTCGTTGTTTAGTGCCCGGTAATTTCTATACTTTTAGCAAAGTTCAGGATACTACGCGGTGCAAGTTTAATAATATCTCTAGAAGTAAGATATACCCCTTCTAGGTATTTAAGCCGTTGTCGGGTGAGTTTTCTGCATTCACAGAGAATGTGTTCCGCAGTTTCGTTTGCTTCATGACAAAACCGACATTGTTCATCCTCAGTCTTTCCCATTTTTTTGAGGTGATACCTCCAAGGGCCATGTCCTGGAGGTATCACCTCCAGGACATGGAGGTGAATGCGAAATAAATCTTTTCTCCTGCCTTTGTCCTGGGATGTTGTTCCAGTAAGTTTCTTTTAGACTTTTTTCCCATGTTCTGAGTTCCTCGTAGAGGTGGCCTCTAGTGGTGCCACCGAAGGGCTCAGGTCGATAGAATGGTCCCTGTGCTCCTTCCTTGGCGAGTTGATCGGCAATTTCATTGCCCTCCACTCCTTCATGTCCTGGTACCCACTCCAGAGTAACTCTGTTGTGTTTGGCCAGTTGGTTTAGAGATTGTCGGCATTCCCAGGCTAGCTTTAAATTAAAAGTACATGAAGTCAATGCATTCAAAGCTGCCTGGCTGTCCGATAAAATATATATGGTTGCACCCTAAAAGCCTTTTTTGGCACATTCAGAAGCGCAAATGTCAATTGCATGGATTTCAGCTTGGAAGATGGAGGGAGCCTTGCCGAGAGACTTTGATAGTCTGCATCTAGGTCTAAAGACACCAGCTCCAACCCCTTGTTCCATCTTAGATCCGTCAGTGTACCAGACAAGTGAGCCTTTTTCATGCTTTGGTGCATTCTTACTCATAGTTTGGCGGTCTTGAATAGCCACTTTAAAAAAGCGCTGAAAGTCCCGCACTATAGGCATCATGTCCGTGGGTTTGGTCAGAGCTTCAATCTTGATTTTTGAGCGGATAATGTCATCATGCCTGCCCCTGATGGTGATGACAAGGTCGTCTGCGTAGCCTTGTACATCGAAGCCTCTTGCTGACAGCTCCGCCAGAAGTCGATCAACCACAAGGGACCAGAACAGGGGCGATAGTACTCCACCCTGTGGACAACCCTTTACCGCTCTGACCATTGCAGTCGCGTCTCCCATAGCAGAGCTGATTTTGCGGCTTTTTAGCATGACTTTAATCCATTTAATTGTTGAGAGTTCAATGTCCCTGAATTCTGCTACTCTTTGTATGGATTCGAATGAGGTGTTATCAAACGCACCCTCTATATCAAGAAAGGCACACATAGCCGCTTCTCCATAGTTTTAAGGAGAAAAGAAGATAAGCTAATGGGGCGATAGGACTTTGGCTCATCCATAGGACGACTGGCCTTTGGTATGAACGCCACCTTAACTTTCCTCCAGTTTTGTGGTATGTAGCCCAGTATGTAACTGGCTTTGAATATTACTTTGAGGTTCGGTAGTATTTCCTCTATGCCCTACTGTAGCAGAGCTGGAAATATGCCATCGATACCTGGAGATTTATAGGGTTGGAAGCTATTAACCGCCAATTTTATTTTATTATCTGTGAAGATTTTACCTGCTAGCCTTATAGCCTATTAGGAATAAAATTAATTTGTTATGACGGTTATGTGACTAATTATAATAGAAGTCCTTCGTCTGTCCAGTCATTAGGCAGCTTGCCGGGGAATGCTTTTTTACAGGAATCAATGCTTATTGCATAACAATAACCTGCACGTTGATCATTTTTTTTAAATGTTAACCACGATATTTCTGACGACACATCTTCGCAAATAGGATCAAAATTGCTCTCATGGGGATTGTTAATCCCAATTACTACTATTCCCTGTTTATTTACGGGGTAATAGACGGCTTTCAAAAATATCGCTGGAACCGGAATTTTTTTCTCTTTGGTAAATTTGTCAACCCAAAGGTAAAGCTCTGTTGGCTCACCAGTTTCCTCGTGGGGAAGTGTAGCAATTCCATGACACAAAGTGCGTACCTTGAGAGTAACGTTGTTATTTTCTTGGTATTGCCTGATATCATGTTCAATTTTTTCCAATTCGAATTATTTAATGTCTGCCACATTGGGGCAGCATTAATATAACGAAAAGTGGCCTTTTTTTCTACTTCATAGTAATTATCACATTGTGCAATCAAGTGACCTCTTGCGAGATAGTACTCGGATTTATCCCTTATATATTTTGTTGAGTTTGATGATAATCCAAGAAGTAAATTTATTGTCCGTCTTTGGTATTCTTTCATGTAACACTTTTTTATTGAAATATTATAGAGACCAGAATCTTTCCTAAAGTATGATGATCTTTTTTTGGTGGGTAGAGGTTGGTTGATTATAGGTGGTTGATCTGTTTCTGCAAATTCCACTGTTTGCAGCTCGTAATTAAAGCACGAGCGATATAATGGAATGAAATCATAAAATGTCTCAGTGCCGACAATCAATTCCTTTCCGTTTAGTCCACATGGAATTTCGGTGGATTTCACAGAGGTCGAAAAGTTGGATTTGCATGGTGAGTGTGCAAAGTTAACTTCTTTTCAATATCTCTCAATATTCCATTAAAGCATAATACAGGAGACATACAGTGGTGGCAATGCACAGTGGCTAATTGACCTTCTTGCAGCCTTAAAAAAATTTCATTCAGTTCTGGGTAGATAATTCCTTTATTTTCATCCACCACTATTGGTGGATTTTCAAGTCCATTTAGGTTTATTTGGCATCCTAAAATATCAAAAAATTAATTAAAAAATATTTTTGTTTTATAAATTAAATATTCAATTTATTCTTAAAAAACTTTATTAGGGCAAAATAAACTTTAAACTAATAAAATCCGTTTAAAAAAATAATTTAGAGTTACTTAAAATGTCTCTAATCGTTTTCTAAACCCCTGAAAAAAAATATGATAATAATTCAGAATATTTTTTTAAATAAAATGTATATAAATAACAACTTTAAAAAAGTAGCCTAGAAATTGTTAATTAATATTAAAGAACCAGGGTAACAATACATTTACCATTTAATATTTGCTGTATTGCTTTTTGGTTAAAGAATAAGCTTGAGCAAAAACATCTGTAATTATACTCTTTCACCTGTGATTTTCGAAGACAAAATTATTTTACTACAACCATGTTTGCGCTTCAAAAAAAAAAAGCGCAAAATTGCAATTTTCCGAGGAGCGAGCGTTTATTACTTTGTCGCTCGCTGAGCGACAAAGTAGCCAAAACGCTCGCTGAGTGACCATGGAAACCATAATAGAAAAACTGTTAAACTGTTTTTAATTGTTCTTTTGACAGTTGTGTGTGTTTTTAACTGTCAAATTTGAGGTTATCAATATTATTAATTTTTACCAAATGTTTTTATAAAAGCTGCGGTTGTAGAAAAATCTTGAGTGTAATTCCAGTGCAAAGTGAGATTGCTGCTCTCGCAAGATAGCCGCGCTTCGTTACGCGTCGCTTGTCAAACTTCTTCCTCAGAGCGGCAATGTATTACTTTGCATTCTGAATACACAAATAGCTATTTTCTACAACCAACTGAAAAGTACCATGTTTGCGCATCAAACAGAAAACGCAACTAAATCAAGAACAAAATTTTGCATCAAATCTAGTTGCCATGGAATATGTCACTTGCTTTTTACATTTGACATTTTCTAGTAGTTATCTGTCGTTGAAGTTATGTACTGTAAATTATTTATTTTATTTTTACAATCTTGTTAAAAATGGTGAATTATTCAAATGCAGAAATGGCTGAAATGCATTACGTATATGGCCTCGCCGACGGTAATGGAGCCAGCCGTATTTATCACCAGAGATATCCCAATCGTGCTTTGCCAGATAGTAGAACCTTTTCTAATATTCATCGTCGTTTTGTTAAAACTGGTAGTGTTCGAAGAGGTACATCTGAAGGTAGACCTCAAAATGTGAGAACACCCGAAATTGAGGAAGCGGTGCTGCAGAAAGTTGAAGAACATCCTGAAACGAGTACGAGGAAGATCGCTAGAAACTTAAACATTTTCCTCCAAACTGTCTGGAGAATTTTAGTGGATTTTTTGTTACATGATACCATATTTTAAGAATACAGGCATTACTTCCTAGATATTTTCCAAGGCTTGTGACCTTCTGTCAGTGGTATCTGCATAATATTGCATAAAATCCGCAATTTGAAACACACATTTTGTTTACGGACGAAGCTAATTTTTCAAGAAATTCCATTTAGAATTTCCACAACAGTCATTTGTGTGTAGTGGTTCTCAATTATTTACAAACTGTTTATCCAAATCGTTGGATAGGCCGCGGTGGGCCTCAAGAATGGCCACCTAGGTCCCCCGACCTCAACAGCTTAGATTTCTTTTTATGGGGCCATATTAAGACGCTAGTCTACGTAACTCCCATTAACACTGTAGAGGAATTAAGAGAAAGAATAGTTGCAGCATGTAATAGAATAAAAAATACTCCGGGAATATTTCAACGTGTACGCGATTCCATGAGAAGGAGGGCGGAAGCATGCATATTAAGTGAAGGGAGCCATTTCCAACAATTTTTGTAATAATCACTCAATTTTAGTTGTAATGTTTTGTTAATGTTGTATGTTGTCAGTGTAAGTTGTTCATTACATGCACATGTCAACCCGTAATATGTTTATTTTTTCGTATTAATGTGCAAGTTTTTATTTTTTTCCTCAAAAATGGTGCATCGCAGGAAAACAATTCAAGAGAGCTCTTATGTTTTAAATCAAACGGTGAATTCAAAAATATTTTTTATTTGGAAAAAAACCATTGGCGTACCATTTTTTTTTCCAAAAATATCGAAGTCAGTGCCCGTACGCACGCCACTGTTAAAACAGAGAATTGTTTTGTATTGAAAAATACGCCTTTTCATCAACTGTAGCTACGTGTTAAATATCACTGAGATATCTCTAGGGGTTTTGAAAATATTAATTAATTTCCATTTTTTTCCTAAAGGTTTAACACCCCTATTTTCGTAACGGAAAATTTTTGGACCATAGTTTATAAGCCATACTATCATTAATTTTTCATGTAGATTCACACCCTTAAATATTCGCATATCATTAAGGAACACCCTGTATATGTATATTAAATAAACAATTATTTGCATAGAAATTACATTGATGCCCAAATTATCGTTTTAAACAAAATCAATGATCGATATACATATACGGAGAATATATAAATCGTTGAAAAAATACAAAACTACCAACTTTAATTACGAAAAACAGTTAAAAAAGTGGTGGTTGGGTATTTATTTCTTATTTTTCAACAATTTTTTAATACTAAAGATGGTGGAAATCTATATTTTTTTGATTCAAACTAATTAAATTTATAGCCTTCGCATAGTACAGGCGAGTATTATGTTTGGACATTATACTATACAAATAAAGGTTACGGTTTTGAAACCTATGTTTTTCTCCGGAAGCGCTGCAAAAAAATCAACAATCGCATATGGTTAAAGTTGTATATCGATCATTGATATGGTAAACAGGGTGGTCCATCCCATTCGCCTCATGGGTCCATGAGGAGCATATTTCAAAATTATTTTGAAATATACAGGGTGACCCAAAAAGAAAGTTCATATCAAAGTTATATTTTTTCTTATGAAACACCCCATATTTTTTTATATTTTTAGATACTATAGACCAAATAAAGGTGACTTATTGTTATATTTCCTATACCTAAAACTGACCGTTTCTGAAAAATTTTGTGACATTTAAAAATACAGACCATAATTTAAAAATTGGTTACTTCCTGTAACATATAACAAGCTGCTCGTAAATAAGTTTATTGCTTAGCTCAAGGTTTAAGTTAACTATCACATAAAAATTTTACCTTAATATTATACAGTGTTGAAAAAAATTGCCTTTTTATTAAATAACGTTCTTAAGTTAAATAAAACACCCTGTATTGTAATTAAAAAACCTTTTAATTAAGGATCACGTAGATTCGCTAAAAACACAAAATGCAGGCAAAAGTAATAACTTCAATTTATTGTCATTTCTAAAATATTAAAGCATTCTTAAAAATGAGGATCAAAATATAGTAGAAGGCACACCTGTCCTAATTTTTGAGAAGAAATATGGTAAATTGCCCTTGTTTCTTAGCAAATGTATCAGACTTAATTTTTCATAACAACGGATTATTTAACAGACATAACTTTTACTACTACAGTAGCGAAAATCCTAATATTTTTGGAAGATGGTCTGTTAACGTGTGGGGTGGAATAATTTTAACACGAGTAGTTTTATTTTACCATAAAGTCTGATACGTTTGCTAAGAAACAAGGGCAATTTACCATATTTCGTCTCAACAATTAGGACAGGCGTGCCTTCTACTATATTTCGATCCTCATTTTTAAAAATGCTTTAATATTTTAGAAATGACAATAAATTGGAGTTATTACTTTTGCCTGCATTTTACTTGAGATAAATCTTATTTTCAAAAATTTAATTACGTGATTTTTAATAAAAATGTTTTTTAATTACAATACAGGGTGTTCCATTTTTAAGATAAATGATAAGTCAAATATAAAAACGCCTTTTGCATAAAAAGCAGAAGAGATAGGTATATGAAACCCTAATATGGTTTTAAAGGAAATTTAGTTCCGCGTCAAAATAGGCCACTAAATACAGGGTGTTCCATTTAACTTAATGAAGCAATTTTTTCAACACTCTGTATAATATTAAGGTGAAACTTTTATGTAATAGTTAACTTAAACCTTGAGCTAAGCAATAAATTTAATTACAAGCAGCTCCTTATATGTTACAGGGTGTAAACAATTTTTAAATTATGGTTTGTATTTTTAAATTTCTCTAAATTTCTCAGAAACGGTCAGTTTTAGGTATAGAAATATAACAATAACTCACCAGTATTTGGTCCATATATCTAAAAATATAAAAAATATGGGGTGTTCCATAAGAAAAATATAACTTTGATATGTACTTTCTTGGGTCACCCTGTATATTTCAAAATAATTTTGAAATATGCTTCTTATGGACCCACATATGACCGTGCTAAAGGTTTTTCCCCAACCCGTTTCATTTCTCGTTGAAAAACATAGGCGAATGGGGTGGGCCACCCTGTATATTTGGTGTGGGTCTCAACTTTTACTTTTTAGATAAAAAAAAAATTGAAAATCTTAGAGCCGCCTCCGAGAAGGGGGGGTAAAAGTTTGTATGACAAATTCGTCAGTTCTGGACGTAGAACAAGGAATATGTAACCACTCTATATATAAAAAGTTGTTTGCATGCACCTGACACATTTTCAACATATCATCAATGGCGGTCTTTAGATAAAAAGTTTAGGCAATTTTATCCCTTATAGCTACCCTCTGTATCGGGAGTCCTGGACTGAAACTATTGGCCTTGGCACTTTAAAAGCCATATCACTAATGACGGCCAAATCTCGGCTCTGTCTCTTGGAAAATTACTCTAACGTCATTAGTTCGCGACTGCTAACTTTACTTACCATGTTGCAGGTTTTGTCCACTTTTTTCATTGGATGTGTCGAATTCTATAATGAAAAATATTCTGGTATAAGTAAGTAATTATATCCATCTGTCTATATGCATATATATATATATATATATATATATATATATATATATATATATATATATATATATATATATATATATATATATATATATATATATATATATTTTTTATATATATAATATATATATATATATATATATATATATATATATATATATATATATATATATATAAAAATATTATATATAAGACTTTCCCCAAAGATGGATTGGAAATGGTGGTTTTATTGTCTGGCCTGCGCGATCGCCGACCTCTTACCCTTAGATTCTTTTTTTTGGGGCGAGCTAAAAATTTAATTTACAAAACTGAAATAAATAGCCTAGAAGAACTAAATATTCGCATTAGAAATGCTTTTCGCACCATAACACGGCGTTCTGTACAAAGAGCAATAAATAAAATACCAAAAAAAATCGACAAGTGTATTCAAGTCAACGGCAATCTTTATGAGATCTAAAATATTTGATATTGTTAATTTGTTACAAAATTTAAATTTCAAAAGGTTTTTTAGTTTAAAAATAATAATTTTATTATAAATAAATTACTTTAAGTTTCCCTATTTCAAAATCAAAGTATCTTAGTTTTGAAAAACCTTTTTAAAAAACTCCATAGAAACATTTTGTTACAACTGTATTATATCATTAATTTTTTAGATCAAAAGCTATCCAAAAAAAAAATAAAAAACCAGGTCCGTTTTTAAAAAATTAAGTTGATGTATCTAAAAAAAAAAACGTTGTATCGGAAAAAAAGGTTATTTTTTTGAAGAGCATAAAAAAAATTTAAATTTTTTTTTTATTTAAAATACCAAAAAAAGCCAAAATTTGGAAAAAAAATTTTTTTTTTTTAAAAACTTGGAAAAAAACTTTTTTTTAAAGGTTTTTTAAGAAAAATTTTTCCCCAAAAATTTTAAAAGGGTTATAATTAGAAAAAAGTTTGTTTTTAATTCTGCTCTAACGACCTAAAAAATACAGGGGGCAAATTTTAAAAAAAGAAAAATAAAGTGCTTTAAAATTTAAAAGTTTGACACTAAATGTTGGACACCCTGTACAGTTTAAATTAACCAAACATGCCCGCGACTAATATTCTTACTTAATAAGTTTCTTGTTTAATTTATTAATCAAGCACCATTGGTATTTTTATTCATTTTTAAATTAATGGTGCAAAACATTTTTTTTTTATTTTATTTTTTTTTCTGAAATTACTAAACCGATGTTGACAAAACTTTGAGGAATATAAAAACCACAGGAAACCCAAATATACAAAAAAAACAGTGTTCCATTTTAAAAAAAGACCATCGTGACGTCAACTTTTTTGTGACACCGTGTAAACCCAAAATTTTTTTTCCTGAAAGTCCGTGCGTTAA
>JAHBCN010016523.1:0-19352 GCA_019359885.1 Listronotus oregonensis
GGATAAAATTTTTTTTTAAAATAAAAAATAAAACAAAAAAAATTAAAAAAAAAAGGGGGTATTCTACAAAAATTTAAAAATTTTTTTTAAATAGCACAACTTTTTTTTTTAAAAAGGTTTAAAAAAGCGCTTAATACTTCTATTTTTGACCTTCTTAATTTGAGGGTTTCAACTAATAAAAAAAAATTTTGACTTAATATTTTTTTTATTACAGCATGCTTCCTTTATAAATTTGTGTTCATTTCTTATTTAAAACACAACATTTATTGCTATAACGTCCTTCTTGGTTAAAAAGAACACTTTTTAAATCACTGCCACAATTTTGGTAATTTAACTTTTTTGAAATTTTTTTTTCTTTAATATTAAATTTTATTATTTATCGTTTTTATTTAAAACCAAACTATTAAAAAAAATAAAATAATTAAATAGACCAAGGCCCTTTATCGTATTTAAACACGAACTATATTTTAAACAATGGGGGGGAATTTTAAATAACATGATGACGCGGTTAAATTTAAATGGCTTAAATTGAAATTTAAAACGGTTTAAGTTTAACAAAACTTTTCGGTTTTCAATTTTTGTAGGCCCTTAAATTTTGCTCCGTTATTCTTTTAACTTCTAAGCCTTGCTGTTTAAAAGGATCATTGGCCGAAGAAAAAAACGGATCAAAACCCCAAAATTAGTTATTTGGTTTTTAATTATTAGTTTCAATACGCTTTTTGTATTAAAAAACCTACTTTTAATTGACAATTGTACTAAATTAATAATGTGACATTTTTTGTGTGCCAAAAAAATTTTAATTTTCATTTATTTTTTTTATTTAAACAATGCCTTTTTTTAAAAGTTATAAAAATTTTTAAAAATAAATAAATAAAACAAAATTAATTTAAAAATCTTTTACAAAACCCCCTAAACCCAAAAAAAATTATTTTGACATATAGCACAAAAGCAAAAATTTTCCCCCTATATGAATCATAACGTTTGTATGTCAAAACTAAAACCATTTGCCTTTTCGGTATTTGGTGTAAAATTCCAAACTGCGAAACAAAACAGTTGTAAAAAGATTAGTACGTCACTTTTCAGCTTTTCAATAAATCGGTTACCCCTTTTC
Organism: Listronotus oregonensis; assembly: GCA_019359885.1. Taxonomy (NCBI): domain Eukaryota; kingdom Metazoa; phylum Arthropoda; class Insecta; order Coleoptera; family Curculionidae; genus Listronotus; species Listronotus oregonensis. The sequence goes on from JAHBCN010016523.1 coordinate 1,112, forward strand.
TTCAATTGACCGCTTTTTTTTTGTTTATTCCTAGAGTAAACCCTTTATAAAAAGATCATTGTGACATTTAAGGGTAATTCTAGTTCCATAATTCTGAATAATCTTCTACCTTTTAACTAAAGATATAAAATTTTTTTTCAGAGCTAAAGGTGTTATTTATGATTTATGTTTTTAAATTTATTATTATATATTTAAAGAAAAATTACCTTTATCTGTGATACTTTATCCCCATTACAGGGTTATCTAAATTAGGTATCCGCCATTGGTAACTTTGTTATTGGTCAAAACAAAAAAAGTGTAAAAAAAGAAAACTTTTCAATATATTACGGCCTCTAAGATTAAAGAATCCAAAAAAACAATTCAAAAGATTTTAAATTTTAATATTTTAATAATATATATAATTTTATATTATAATTAATTATTTTTTAAAAATAAAAAAAAAAAAAAAAAAAGATTTGAAGAACAAAAATTTTAAAAACCCTTAATTTTTTTTAACGAATTTTAAACTTTGTTGAAGAAAAAACTCTTTTTTTTTTTAACATTTTATATTCTAAGGGTTTTAAATCCAAACCCATTTTTTTTAACCAATAAAGGTAATAAAACCTCATTATGGTGGACTAAATTTACAAGAACTTTTTTAGAACTAAATCAAAATTCTTGTTCCATAACAAGAGCAATCAAAACAACCCCAACAGCGCCTGGAATGTCTTTAGGACCTTCCAACCCCCTTACCTCCTAGTGATGGGAAGGAGAAACATTCCGACCGCCGAAACCAACTGGTGTCTACGCCAGTTTGGGACACAACAAAAAAAGTCAGGTTGGCGGCAACATCCTGACGAGAAAAGACCACATGATTTCCCAATACTTATTCAACAAAAACTTTGAGGTACAAATTCCAGATCGAACTGGGTGGAGCAAACTCCCCGGCGGGAGACATCATCTGGGTCCGATGGTTTCAAAAAGAGCAGAAAACTGGAGCGGGCGTGTACGTGAAATGAGAAATTTACAATTTTTCATTCTAGGAAAAAGTTCTGTATTTCAAACGAAATGTATGCTTAACTGCACTGTCAAAGAAAATAACAGGAGGGCTTAAAAAACAAGCAGATCTGCATAATCAGACATCCAAGGTCACTGGAAGTCCTGGAGAAGCCAAAGAACTCTCTTGTGGGTACCAGGACATTTAGGAATAGAAGGCAGCAAAAGGGTTATGCTAGAGAAGGGACCATCCACACCATACTTGGACCAGAACCTGCCCTTGGGTGACCAAAACTGCAGCAGAGGGCAAACCGGGAATGGATCCGAAACAAAAGGGTACTGGGAAAACCTTAGTAAAATTGACATGTAAAAAGCTTTATAAGGGGGCTATCCAAAGGAAGAAGGAAAAAATACTAGAAAAGTAGGAAAGGTATTATTTGGGCAACAGAAAATGAGCTCACAGGAAATATCACCAACCAGCCCGGGTTATACAGACTTGTAGAAGGAACAAGACTAATGGGAGGATTGGAAAAAAAAAGGGAGATTAGGCACAAAGCCCCGAGCTGCGCTGCCTTCATGTGAATCAAGACGGCTCCCAGGGAAGAAGAAGAAGAAGAAGAAAGGGTTTTATCAAAAGCTACCGCTACCATGTACATTCAAAAATTGATGAGCCTTGGTCTAACTGTGTGAAGGTATTAGGAACGTAGCTATTTATAGTTTCAAGAAACGTAAAGGGTTATGAAATTTAAAAACCTGACGCTAAAGCATTGACAGAAAAACATCGATGAACAATACGAAGCAGTTGTAAATCAAACGTCTCCGAAATAAAATAGAGCCATCATTGAAACGTCTTCTTCTGATATTTATGAAGGTTTTGTTATTCTAATTTTGGGTAAACCGACGGCAATACGTTGCTTTAATGGTTACAGGTTATTTCGTGGCTTCTGGTGATAATTCTTTCGAAACAGCTTGGAAAACATTTTGCTTTTAAATTACATTTTTTTAAAGAAATTGTATTAGATTTTTGTATTCAACATTACGGTACAATTCTCGTAAATCATGTTAGTTAAATATTTCTTAGAAACAATGTTGCATTTTGCTTTACTAAACTTTAAAAAAAAATTATAAAAACAAATTAGTCAATTTTGTTGCCAGTTGATTAAATTTGACCAAAACCAAATATTTCAATGCCTTTAATTTCTAGAAAAAATGCAGATATTTTTGCGAACTTTGGGATTTAATGATAAAATTTGATCAAATTCCTAAAAAATATATAAATAGTCAACTTTTTTTCGCAATGTCAAAAATGAATTTTTTTTTTCACCAAAGTGTTTTTTTAAGGCCAATAGCATTTGGTATATACAGGATGTTAGAAAAATGCACGGCTGAATATCAGAAAGTGATTTATCGTTGAAAAATATAATAAAAACTTCTTATTAATATGGGCCCGAAAATGCATAGTTTCTAAGGTAGAGGGTGTTAAACTTTTTTAAAAACATTGTTTTTGTTTAACTATCAATAATTGTAACCGAGCTGTTATCGCTGATATGAAATTACTCCATTGAAATGTGTTAATTTATTGCCAACAGCTATAATCCTGCGCAGGCCTGATACCCTAAAGTATAAGGGGTGAAAGTGGTTTATTTTTTCAGGTAAGTACCGTTTTCGATAATATGCTGCAAAATGTGTCAGGTGAGTAGATACTGACATAAACAAACGCAAGCTTTATATTTTCGTTTGAAAGAGATCTAAAATTGGTTTGGTTTAAAATTTTGTTTAATTTTTTTTAAATTGGCAAATTTTTAACTAATTGGTTAATACAAATAGTTTTTTTTTTAATAATACAGTCAGTTACAAACTTGCCAAGTCAAAAAAGAGTGGAACAAAATTGTGGACAGAACATCGTGTTCTTGGTGGAATCTTTTTTTTTCTTAGTTTAGTAAAGTCAAAAAATTGGGGACAGCAACAGGATCTCTTGCCTGATGTTTTTCTTAATAGGTAAAAACTAACCATTAGACCAACCAGAAAACGGTATAAGGTACGAAAAGACATACGAAAATAGGCTGTTTGCCCCATTAAAATAAGCTTTAAATTATGGTCATCCTGTCAGATAATATATAAAAAAGCATATTTTCTATAATATAAAGTAAAATATGGATATTTATTGCAAATATATGTATTAAAATTCAAAATTTTTGAAAAACAGCGACTGAAACGCTCTTGATTGGTTACAACTTTGGTGACGTCACTTGCAAGTAAATAAATGTCACAGCTTTGTGTTGTGTGTGTTAAGGTGTTATTTTCGATCTTTAACTATCTAAATTAACTGTTTTTGACCATTTTATATAAAAAACATATTTCAAGTAACATAATTATCTGTTTCGTACCCCATTATGGACATAAATTTTGTGCAAGCCGATAAAACAGAAACCTACCAGAACTCAAAAATGTAAAAACAGCTGTGTAAGTACCTTTAAAAAATTATTTATTTACGTGTTCATCATTCAGTATTTCTCACAATCTTATTGTAGGGTATGTTTATGGAGTGTAGTAATATAAGAAATACAATCTCTTATGGGACACGAATTGAAAAGTGTCCATTTTGTATTTCGAATTTTTAAATCAGTTTTCATCTGTAATTTAATAATTATACCGTTAAGTATAAAAAGAGAAAGTACTAACTTGCTAGGTATTTAACTTCTAGAACAAACAAAATCATTCTAATCCAAAAGTTAGGTTATACCTTAAAGTGTTTATAGGTTATCTAAAGGGGATATTTTGTTGTATATAAATCGGTAGGTATTTAAAGCAGGATATTTGTATACTAACATTAAAGTGATCTTCACACATAAAAACATTTGAATGCGATACAAAGTTGTTTGGATCTCTTTGAGCTGATTGTAACCACTTTTTTGCCTTTGGATTGTTGGGACGGATATAAACAGTTTTTGTGGTTTTTCAGAGAAGTATTGGCATTGTGGCACTACACACCATCTTATATGTTATAGCCAATCCTCGAGCTCCCGTTCCTAGGTTTGACTTGTCAATCTCAAGTCTGACCTGAAGTCTTAGTCAAAGCCCAGACAACTGAAATTTTTGGCATCTGACTAAGGAATTTTCGTCAAACCTAGGAGGAAACTTATTTGGTCAGGCAAACGTCAAAACTCAATTTAATGAAATCGGGTTTGACCAGTCAAACTTAATTAGGTATTAGAAAGACTCGGTTTGTTAAATTAGATGTAATAAAAATATTTTTTTATTTTAATGTTTATTCTTGTTATATTGTCACAGTTAAAATAAAAAAAGTTTTATTCAGACATGGTGAGGCATTATGACATTTAGAATTGCACAATACGTCAGATCTCCATTTCAACCCAACCACAACTAAACCACAACCAACCGCAAGAATGAACTTATTTAAACGTGTTCAATTACCCAGTTTGGCCAGTTTCCCCTTCCAAAATCGACTAGGCAAAGCTTCCCAACTTTAGGTTTGACTAAAAATACTTTGGTCAAAGGCCGAAATTGGAATTTTTTCGGGGGTTAGCCCGAAGGCTTTGGCAAAACAGGATAAACCCGTCATTTTGCGAAGAGACTTTATATTTTTGACTAAATATACCATTTTGGCCATTAAAGGAAATGATTAACAAATGGCTATAGCTGCCTGCTGTTAACTTTTGCTTGACGTCACGCGAAACATATGTCGCCCATTAAGGGGCGTTTAGGCTTTTATAACCAAACTTTAACATTGAGTTTTATTGAAAATATAGCAGATTTCCCAGAAATATAAAAATTATTGTGTTTGTTAGGTGCCAAAAAGAAAATTTTTTAAAACGTTTTTCCCCAAAAAATAAATAGCCATTGTTTCTAATATTCCTTAAATCGCGTTTGGGTTTAAAAAGCCGAAAAGATAATAGCAACGGGAAAATTTTTTTTTAGTGAATAATTTACTGCCAGGATTTTAAATACCAAGACAAGTATGACCTCAGAAAGTTAGGTTTAACCAGAATGCAAAATACCCCTTAAAAATACGGCATTACGGGTATGTTTAAAATTTAAAATTTAACGTTTTTAAATTTTTTTTCTTTACTTGTGCCTTAAACCTTTTACGTTCCCCAAAATTTAAAAATTTTTGTCGGGAAGGCCCCATAATGTTGATGAGTCAGTCAGGCTTTTAAAATTGGCGATTTTCAAAATCGAATATCGCGAGACCTTTTTAACAAAATTTTTTCTTTTTTTTTCACAAAAAATTAAAAAAATTTATGTAAATTTACATTTTAAATTACATACCCATATGTGGAAAAACCCCGTTATTATAGGCGTAAAAATAGTCCCAAGTTTTTTCTTGTAATATACAAAATACCCTGTGAGGGGCCGGGGAACTAGCCTTGGCACAAACCGTGCGCTTAGATATTTTGTTATTTTAAAGATAACTAATTAAAAAAAATTATTTTTAAAAATTTTGGGGTTTAAAAACCTATTTTCTAGTGCATTTTTTTTTTCCGAGTATTTCAAATTAAAAATTTAAAAATTTTAAAAAAAAAACAAAAATTAGTTGTTTAGAAATTTAAAACCGCTTACCATAATGGGTTTTTTAACGATAAATTTTGGGGAAAATCCCGGGGAATTCCCCAAGTTGCATCGTAAACAAAAAAGAAAATTTTACCTAAATCTTTGGGGCCAAAATTTTTAAAATTCAAATTTTACGAAATATAAAAATTTCCCCCAATGGGGGAACTAATTAAAAAAAAAAATTTTTTTTTAACTACTTTTTTTTCCCGGAAACATATAATTAGTCTTTATTTTCCTAGCCGAGCACTGGGGGGGAGTTGCCGCGGGAATAAACCTTTTTGTCTCGTCTCGTCCTTTCCGAAGAATATATTTCGAGACGAGAAGAAAAAAAAACGGACGAGACAAACATTTGTCTCGTCTCGTCTCGTTTTGTTTTTTTCCAAATTTTTTTGGTTTTTTTTTAAAATTAAATTAATTTCAATATAATTAAGTAGTAATGTATAGGAAAATTTTTAAAAAAAAATAAGATCATTTTTAAAAAAAATGTTGGGGACCCGTCGATTTTTTTTTTTTAGGTACATTTTAAAAATTTTTAAACTAATTTTTATGTCTGAACAGGGCAAAAGATTGTGATAAAGACATATTTTTTAAAAGGGGAACAAAATATTTTATCATTACATTATTAATTCCAATGTTTAATTTAAAAATGCCCATTCTCATTTTTTTTAAATTTTTAACTTTTTCCATAATAATTAAGTATACCCAAACTCTCCTAAATGGCAATATTCTTATACATACGTAACTTTCTGGGTATAGAATGTAAAGTAGGTATAGGAATTTCTAAATTAAATAAATATAATCCAAAACTGTAAAAATATGAGGGTATAGGTATTTATTTTAAATGTTAAAAAATATTTTGTAGCACCTAACACTTTATGAACGTGCCCTGTTTAATTTAAAATATCGTTAAAATTTAACATACTATTTAACCATATACCTAATACTTACATAAGCACATTATCTACAATCTTATATTCAAGGCATTAAATTTTACTCCTCGCCATCGTTGACTCACCCCACTATATACCTACAAACTAATTGCAAAATCTGCTGCAAGCAATATGTATTTTAAGGAGAATGCATTGTTTTCAGTTTAAATTAAAACTTTTTAAAACATAATAGGGCAAAAAGTAACAGACAAACACTCAAAAAAACCCTCTGCATAGCATCGTGCCGCCGCTCCCCTTTTTATACTTTGCCGACACACCGTTTTTTTTGGGATGCGGGGAATAGTTCTTGCATGTTTTTTACTATTTAAAGATCTATAAAGCGGTTGCCTTTTTAAAATGGTTTGATATTTTTTTTAGTTCATTCTTGTGTTTGGTTGTAAGAAGTAAAAAGAATTAATATTTTTTAAAAATGGTACCCCGTATAAATGCTTATATTTTTTTTTTAAAGCCTTTGTAAAGAAAAAAATTGACGTGATTGAGTTTTTTAAAAATTTTTTTGTTGTCTGAAAAATTGGGATTTGACTTAACGGACACCCACAATATGCAACTAAAAATTAAAAAAAATGAAGTTAACAATTTGTTTTTTTTTATTTAAAATAAAAATATAAAAATATAAGTGAATAACAATCTCCACAAAATAGAAAAAAAAAATAAAAATAATGAAACATAAGTCATAAACTCTACTACAAAACACAGGTAAAAAAGTTTTTTTTTTCTTATAATTATACAGGGTGTTTGAGCAATAAAAATTTAACAGCAGTTGATCTTAAAAAAAAAATCTCTATAAAAATGTTGGATAAACCATCGTTTCCAAATTGGAAATACGCAGGGTCCTAAAGTTAAAAAGAAGCCATTATACATAATTTTTTTAAAAAAATTATTTTGAAAAAACAACTTAAAATACAAATTTTTTGTTATTTAGGTTTTTTTCGAGAGACAAATTAAAACTTTTTTCTTTTCAAAAGGGTATAAAGAATCGGTTTTAATTTTTTCTTGAAAGCAAAGCAAAATTTAAAAAAAAACAGGAGACAAAATAGTTGTTTTTAAGTTGTTTTATCTGGGGTAATTTCCACGAGGTTTAAAAATTACCGAACATTTTTTACGATAGGTGTTTTCTTATAATTTCACGAAATCTGAGGGACGAGTGAAATTTTTAAAAAACACGCATGAGTAAAAAAATATTTTGGTTAATTTTTAAGCACGAGCTATTTAGGGAAAAATTCAAGAATCAAAACGTAGATAAAGTTTATTAACTTAAAATTAAATATTAATTTAACAAACCGTCATTATTATTTAAAAATTTCGTATTGTCAATTTGACAGGGGAAAAAAACACGTTGCCTAGACAACGTGGAATTTCCGCTGAAATTTTTTTTAAACCACTTCCTTTGGGAAAATAGCATGAGTGAAATATTCAAAATTTAAAAAAATTTAAAACCCAGGGGGGATATATTTTTTTAAACAATTAATTTTAGCTTCTTTTTTAATACCCTGTATTTCTGAAACGATGCATTTCTTGACCTATGTTTATAGAAACTTTTTTTTTGCAAGATCCAACTGTTGTCGAAGTTTGAAAAAAATTTAAATCTTAAACAACCTGTATAATTTTAAGAACTAGAAATATATTGTAGTTTTAGCCAAAAATTTTCAAATGTCCGTTCGTCTCGCCGACCTTGTCTCGAAGGTTTTTATCTCGTCTCGAAACTCGAGACAAAATGCTCTCGAGACAAGAAAAAATGGCTTCGAGACGAGACGTCTCGTATCTCGTGTCTCGCGGCAACCCTACACTGGGCATTTTGGGACCAAATTTCAGATGCAGCTTATTTCTAATAACAGTTATTTAAACATAACTGAAACACGAATAAAGATATAATAGGTTTTTTGTTGCAAATTTATTTTTTTCTTCTTAATCAAATAATTTAAACATTCTATTTAAAGTTAATAAAAAAAATCAAAAAAATCTTTCACCTTTCTAGTAGCGCCCTCTGGCGGGAGCGGCAAAAGCCATTACAGCTAAGGGTTATTTTATTCTTAATCGACAAAGCTTTGTTTTCCTACTAAGATTCAATATTTTATCAAGGCAAACCAAAATTATAGGTATTTTAGGCAGAACAAATTATTTTTTTCTACCGCCCAGTAATTTTTTGTTTTAACTTATATTGATTGCACGACATACTTTTAAGAAAAATGCATTTTAATACGAGACCATAGCTATTACACCCTCTAGCTGTATAGCAGAGATTGGCAAGAAAATTTATCTATTTTCAATTCCCTTTGTTTTTTTTTTAATTAGTAATTAAAGAAAAAAAAAAAACTAATTTTTCAAAAAATATTATTAATATTTTTTTGCTAATTATTAATTTTTTTTTTAAAAATTAGTAATATTTCTTCGCCACTTCTTATTTTTTTAATCATTAATATTTTGCCGCTAATTGGTAATTTTTTAAGAAATTAGTATTTTTATCAAGATCGTTAACGAAAAAATCGATACTGTTGTCAATAACTATACTAAGTTAAGAAAAAAAGGACAAAGTAAAGACACGTAAGGTATCTACAGATCAAAATGGATTTTATTTTGTCGGGAAACCCACCATACTAATAATATATGTCGTTTTTCAACAAAACATAATAATATTTTTGGCTAATAACCAATTTTTCTAAAATTAGTAATATATTTTTGCTAATTAGAAATTTCAAAAAAAAATAGAAATAATTTTTTGCCAATTACTTATTGTTCAGAAAAAAATAGTAATAGTAATATTTCTTTGCTAATTACTAACTTTCTTAAAAAAATTATTTATATTTTGCTCCTAATTGGTAATTAAAAAGAAATAGTATAATTATCAAAATCTTTAACGAAAAATCGATATTGCTGTCAACATATTTTAATTACCATAATAAGTTAAGGAAAAAGGGCATAATGAAGGCACGTAAGGTCAAACAGCTTACCATTTATGTAGAAATAAAAACCAGACTAATAATATTTGTCATTTTTCAAAAAAAAATTGTAATATTTTTGGCTAATTAGTAATTTTTTTACAAAATCAGTAGTATATTTTCACCAGTTACTTATTTTACAAAAAGTTAGTAATATTTTTTAGCTAATTACTTTTTTTTAAATAATAATAATATTTTTTCGGTAATTACAGATTTTTCAAAAAAATTAGTAATTATTCTTCGCTAATTAATAATTTAAAAAAAATAATATTTTGCCGCTAATTGGTAATTTTTTAAAAAAATAGTATAATTATTAAAATCATTAACGGAAAAATCGATATTGCTGTCAACCTATTTTAATTACTATAATAAGTTAAGGAAAAAAGGGCACAATGAAGGCACGTAAGGTAAAACAGTTTACCTATTCTTGTAGACATAAAGGATCTACAGATTGAAATGGATTTTATTTTGTCGGAAAACCAACCAGACTAATAATATTTGTCATTTAAAAAAAAAAGTAATAATATGTCATTTTTCAAAAAAAATTAGTAATATTTTCATCTAATAACTAATTTAAAAGAAAATAGTAATATATTTTCGCTAATTAATAATTTAAAATAAAATGAGTAATATTTTTTGCTAATAACTATTTTTTTTAAATATTACTATTTTAGCTAATTACTAATTTAAAAAAATAGTAATTTTATCAAAAGTGTTAACGAAAAAATCGATAGTGCCGATTACTGCTGTATAGTTAGGATGCTGAAAATAATTTTTAACCATTTCTTATGGTAAACTTTCTTAAGAGGATTGTTTCCTAATATTCTACGACGATTGATTTCTGAGATATGCTATCCATCCACCCTTAATGAAATACATTCATACACTCACTAACCACGTAAAGTCAAAAACTACTTTGCCACGAAGATAGATTATGAGTAGGAGACGTCAGATAAGAAAGGATTTGAAAAGCTCTCCCCCTCCTAAAGAGGTAAAATGGGGGGGTAACTTTTATAATAACATAGTCATTCCTGAACTTAGAAATATGAAAATTGATATGTAGGCTGTTAATTACGATTAAAAATTATCTGTTTTAACATTTTTGTAATTATATTTCTTCGGGCTTAAAATTAGGGTAAAAGTTTGCATAAAGAAATCTTAATTTTTAAAATTGTAAATATGGGAGTTGGTAGTTGGGCTTCTGATTACACAGAAAAATATAAAGTGGTAGTATTTTTGGAACCTTATCCTCTATGGGGTTTGAAGGCCGGATGAAAATGTGTATCAAAAATTCGTAAATTCTGTACTACGAAAATGTTTTATTATTCGACAATTTTTTTACAAAAATACATTATGTTATATAATATAAAAGGTGTAAGTTTGCAAAATTTGCAATATGCCACGAGAACGGAAAAAACAAAATCACCAAAATCGTATAGTTAACGTGCTAGGCGAACCCGCGAACGAGAAGCTAGTTATAAATAAAAACAATATCGTTTCCTTGAAAGTGTTAGACAATGTTATAGTTTTAATAACACTAAAATCTCTAAAATCTTTTGTTAAAAACTGTAGTAATTTTGTTGACATTCTCACACATGTAGAAATAGGACCAGACGATACTTTGTAAGTTTTGATGTGGAAAGTCTTTAAACAAACGTACCAGTAGAAGAATCGTTAAGCATTATCCCGAGGTAAAAAAAGGCCCCCCCCTGCCGCTGGATGGAGTGATGGAGTTGTGGAAGCTTTTCCTCCGTAGTTTATTTCAGGTGAAAGATAAGTTCTACGCGCAGGATGATGAACTTCGCTTGAGTTCATCGCTCTCCTCAGTGGTAGCAAATATTTATATGGAATGATTTGAGGAATATGCAAATAAAACTACACTAATAAAACCAAAAGTTTGGCTAAGATATGTTGACGATACTTTTATTATATGGACAGGTAAATACGAAAAACTTTAAGGTTTCTTAAGATATCTAAATTGTCTCCGATCATGTATCAAATTTACAGTGGAGAAGGAGCAAAATTTGGCTTTACCTCTCTCGAAGTTTTAAATAATGGACATAAACAAACCTCGGTATATTGAAAATCTACCCACACTGGACAATATTTATACCAGAATTCCAATTACTCTAACGAAACGAATCAGGGGGTCATAGGTATTCTATATAATCGTGCAGTGACCGTATGTAATAGTAAGGGATCCCTGCAAGAGGAAAAGGTTGACACAACTAGGGATCTTAAGCAGAACGATTCAGTAAAAGACTGGTAAAGAAAACAATTGAAAAATATCAAAATAAGAGGCAAAACTCTAACATGAACGACACTCCACATGACCAAACCTTTATGACAATTTCATATATTAAAGGTGCTTTGAAAAAGATCCGCAGAATCGCGAATAAGTATAATATTAAAACGGCATTTAAATTCCAAACTACTCTAAGAAGTATTCTTACTAAGACGAGACCAGACAACAATATTTCAGGTATACATCGGGGAAACGAAAAGACAATTCGAAGTTAGAGTAAAAGAACACAAAAAACATACGGAACGAGGTGAAACCTCGAAGTTCGGGATTACCAAACACGCTTGTTTAAAACAACACAGCATACATGGTCGAAAACGAAAACTATTCATAAAGAAACCCACTGAAAAAAAAAGAAAAATTAAAAAAGCTATAATATTTGTAAACAACCAAAACGTATTTAGCAGGCCTAGTATCGATATTCCGAATATCTGGCAGCCGTTGCTGAACCGTAAAAAGTCGAATAAGCTTCGGTTAACAAGGGTTGGTATATAAGTCGTATCTTTTAAGTTAGGTTTAGTTAAGTTTTTAGTTATCACTTGAAAACGGTTAGAGATACATCACTAACCGAAACGTTGTCTATCAATTAACAAATAAAGACAATAATGGTCAAAGATTTTAGTGTTATTGAAAACCAATATCCATCTGAAAGCACTGGTAAAACAAAGAAACTGACAGTGACAGATCATATAAAAAAGCCCACGACGACGATATACAGAAGAACAATAAGCCACATGCGCGGATTTCTTTTGTCATATATGTATCAGATAATGTACAAAAATTTTACCCCGAATTATTGAGCTTTGGTGTGTTCTGGATTCAGAGTTAATATTTGAAATGTTAAAATTCTCTTTTCAAAAATATTATGTATTTAGGATATTATTTCTGCTTTTTCAAGATTAGATAGTAGGTTTGTTCCAACAAGCATCCGGTATCGTTTCGAAATCGTTTTTGAACTGTTTTTTGGTGCGCTCCGACGCATGCGCGGACTTAAAATAGTTTCGTGACGTTGGATCGCTTTGCGGATCGTTTTCGGGACTGTCAAATCAAAAGTTTTTGAATTTTTTGTTTGGAAAATATAGCCCTACTTTTCTACTTATTATTTTTGTGATCAAAGTTAGCAAATATGACTCATAATATCGTTACTCATCTTTAAAGATAATTAAATTTAATGGTGTGCTTAGGAAGTGTAAAAATTTATGCTTTTGAATAATTAAACAAGCGAGGAATAGGAAATGCCAAAGCACGTTGCACGCTATTCGCTAAATAAAGTTAGGATTATGCAGGAAAATTAAATTAAGTTAAAATAAGTTAAAGTCACACAAGAAAAGATAAACATTATGTGATCAAATGGTTTTAATTATACACATAAATTAAAAATTAAGTTAAGCTAAGTTAGGTTAAAAAGATAACCAACTTTAAACTTTCTTAACTTATTTTAATTTTTTAACCTTATCATAAAATGAAATAAACGTTTCCTTTTTAAAATAATTAAACTCCCACACAAAAACATCATAAAATAGGCTTACAGAAGGTTTGTTTCAGCACGACAAAAAACCGTCACCGAACGATCACGCTCATGCGCAGTGATTAAAGTGCGTTCCAACAGAGACGTGACGGTTATCGGACGATCCTGTTTGTGTACCAACAAAACTTGGGATCGTTTATGTTACGGTTTCAGAACGGTAATTCCGATACATGGCCTAAATTAAAAACTGTTTGGGTTGACTTGTGCATTGAGCATCTTGGCACTGGATTTTTGATTTTTAACAGCTGTTTCATGTTTATTGTTTCATATTTCATATTCATATGTTTACTGTTAAGGTAGGATTATGCAGAAAAGTTAAGTTAGGTTAAGTTAACAAAAATTAAGTTAAAATAAATTAAGACATTTGTGTGAAAACATGCAGTTTAAAAATAACAATAAAATTTAGCATACGTAGAGCAAATCACTGTTTATAGGGTTTTCGTGATTTCTATTTTATTGGTGCACTCTCTGGCAACTGTCCGGTAATTTGTTAACTTCTTAAATAAATATTTGTCTAAAAATATATAACTGTGTTATATTTTTTTTTATAACGCATGGGAAAGACGAATTTTTGTTAGCCTATTTTATGATATGTTATTGTGTGGAAGTTTAATTATTTTAAAAAGGAAACGTTTATTTCATTTTATGATAAGGTTAAAAAATTAAAATAAGTTAAGAAAGTTAAAAGTTGGTTATTTTTTTAACATAACTTAATTTTTAATTTATGTGTTTAATTAAAACCATTTGATCACATAATGTTTATCTTTTCTTGTGTGACTTTAACTTATTTTAACTTAATTTAATTTTTCTGCATAATCCTAACTTTATTTAGCGAATAGCGTGCAACGTGCTTTAGCATTTCCTATTTCCTTGCTTGTTTAATTATTCAAAATCATTCATTTTTACACCTCCTAAGCACATCATTAAATTTAATTATCTCTAAAGATGAGTGACGATATTATGAGTGATATTTGCTAACTTTGATCACAAAAATAATAAGTAGAAAAGTAGGGTTAAATTTTCAAAACAAAAAATTTAAAAACTTTTGATTTGACAGTCCCTAAAACGATCCGCAAAGCGATCCAATGTTTGTTACTTTTCGTACCATCACGAAACTATTTTAAGTCCGCGGATGCGTCGAAGCGCACCAAAAAACAGTTCAAAAACGATTTCCAAACGATACCGGATGCTTGTTGGAACAAACCTAGAAACTCGTCTTTCCCATGCGTTATAAAAAAATGTAACAAAATTATATATTTTTTAGACAAATATTTATTTAAGAAGTTAACAAATTCCTGGACAGCTGCCAGAGAGTGCACCAATAAAATAGAAATCACGAAAACCCTATTAACAGTGATTTGCCCCACGTATGCTAAATTTTATTGTTATTTTTAAACTGATTGGCATGTTTTCACACAAATGTCTTAATTTATATTAACTTAATTTTTGTTAACTTAACTTGACTTAACTTTTCTGCATAATCCTACCTTAACAGTAAACATATGAAGACGAAATATGAAACAAAAAACATGAAACAGCTGTTAAAAATCAAAAATCCAGTGCCAAGATGCTCAATGCGCAAGTCAACCCAAACAGTTTTCAATTTAGGCCATGCATCGGAATTACCGTTCTGAAACCGTAACATAAACGATCCCAAGTTTTGTTGGTACACAAACAGGATCGTCCGATAACCGTCACGTCTCTGTTGGAACGCACTGCGCATGAGCGTGATCGTTCGGTGACGGTTTTTCGACGTGCTGGAACAAACCTAGTGTTTACTACTATAAATATATGTTCATTATCTAGAGTTTAGCTTTTAGTTTTTACAGATTTAAGTTAATTTAATTTACTTTTTTAAGAAGCTAGTTTAGTTATGTCCATAATAATATTTTTATTAAATAAAATCGCAATATCATTTGTAGTTTTGGTTTTTGTTTTGGTCTTTTAAAAAATATCGTCTGTCAGGATGCGCCGGATCATTTATGCTTGTAATAGATTACCGAACTATTTAAAAATAACTACATTTTTAAATTTAACTTTGGATAGCACCTTTTAGCGTCATTTAATTAGCGTCGATTTGCCAACCTACATGTGCAGAACTGTTTTATTCTATCTTCAAATTTGCATTGATTAGATTACCTGAAATACCCTGTATAAATCTTTGCTAATACGCTCCTTCCTATGCCTCACAAAGCACCATTTTGTCCATCGTTCATATATTTCGTATCTCCTGGTATAGTGACCTCCCAAAAAAACTATCTGCCTTTAAGTATCTGTTTCAGAGCTGTTAACCCAATAAAGTACCCATTCAAAAAAGATAAACATAAAATGCAGGCATTTTGTTACAGATAGAATCTACATAAGACAAATTTAAAGCAGTGACTGGCAAATAAAACGTTAAAAAAGAGCCTCTCGAAATTCTTGGGACACCCGTTTAGGTATGGGAAAAAGTGTTCGAAATGTCATTTATTAGGTGACATTTTATTGCGGTGATGGGGCAGATTATTTTTTCGGACCACCCGGGATTTATTAATTTTTGATTTTCGTTTGTCATAATTTAAACATTCTTTAATTTTAATTAAGAAGTATAGTTATAAAGATTTAAAAAAGTATAGCAGCGTTCAGAAAATATAGCATTTTTTAGTGTATATAATGTGTGATCCAACGGTTAGCCTGGATGTTGATTGTCGTTATCGGTCAAACATCGCATTGACAATGGAAAATATTTATTGATAGATGTCATTTATAGACTTTGGCAATTGCAAAAATGAAGTCTTTTTCAACTGCACAACGTGTAAAAGTTCAAACTTACTACGAAATGGTCGTTCGTTTAAAAAGACATTTCGTTAAATTTACTGGATCGATAAAAGATCGTTAACAGTATCAGCAAACTCGTCCAGCTCGTTCAGATCAGTTAAGCACCTTAATCCGTCGTCGAGCACAACATTTAAACTTGACCTATGGTATTATGCAACGGATTTTAACAAAAGACCTTAATTTGTATGCTTACAAAATCCAATTAACCAGCCAGTTCAACCATTGGACCATTTAAAACCCCGCAGATTCGCACAATCGCTTTATTGCGCTCGAAATTGGATAATCGCATCATTTCTAGAAACTCTTGTGTAAATTGGCGCCCAAGATCCTGTGATCTTACACCTATGAATTACTTTATTTAGGGCTATCTGAAGAACAAAGTATGTACTAATAACCCACAAACACTTCCCTTCATCTTTAACGTTTTTGCATAATAATTTGGCCAGTTCTTGTTTTCGGCAAGCCCCAGCAATGCCAATACTTAGCCCAACCTGTAACAAAGGAAAATAAACTTAAGTATAGTACGCTAAAAGTCACTACAGCTTTAAACTCGTTTTTTTTTCGTAGATATTTTTTGAAAATATAAAAACTCTAGATTCTTACCTTAATAAGCAGCTTATATCCTTCGCTTTTTCGATTAAGGAGTGCTTGTAACTGTGCGAACTTGCTTATATCAAATTGTTTCTTGTAGCGATGACTGTTCTGAGCATTGAGTAAAAAGCCCATAGGCTGGTGCAACTGTATTTCGTCGACATCGACTCGAAATAAGCCAGGAAAACTTTTTCTTGAAACATATTTTTTTTCGAACACCAATCGACAAATTTTTGGTTCACTCGTTCGTATTTTCCCTTTGATTTTGACAGCAACAGCGAAGAAGGCCATTTGCGCCGTCGCTTCTATGTCGTAGGGAAGGGAATAATCAGACATCATATTTATTTCTGGTTGAAATGACTAATTTTAGTGAAATATCGCCAATGCAAAATTTTCGCTTAAAATAATTTGTTTATTAAACATCACACAAACACAAATCTCAGGTTGGTTGCGTAAAATCAAAATACATAACGAGAAAAGAAACCAAAAAAAAAAATTATTGCTCAAGTTTAATAGCAAAATGATCTTCGAAAATATATTCTAACCTACCCGGGCATTAATTGACGATTAACAATCTCAACCCTTAACTTAAGTACCCTCGATCATTAATCCCCCTTCATTAACAGCCCTGTTCTTTTAATAGGGGTGTACTATGATTGATTTTTATATTGTAAAGAAATATATTTTTATATCGTTAACATTTTCTCTGTTGTAAAGTTCCTTCTTATCATATTTATATTACAGTCATATACCGGAAGATCCTAAAAAAATTAATAACCTTAAAGTCAGTTGTATGCAAACACCGTTCCCACCTTTCTACAGCACATGGAAAATCCCATAGACAAAAACATGGCTGTCAAAAAGAGAATAAAGATCACTCAGCGTGTGTTCGACCAACGTTCATCAAATGCTACCGTTACCCTAAGCTGGAATTCCGTAAGTATAATATAGCCTGTTAAAACTAATCGTTTATCCTTTTTCTTTTAGTGAATACCTGGATGTCTGTCACTCTCTAGAAATAAAAAACATATTTACTAAACTTAGTCCCAAGTTATTTTGTACTCAAAGGCATTTAGTTCTAGTTTCTTTTTTTGTTAGAGCCTAATCCCCGTTTAGTCAACGTCAAGATTTACAATTGGTGCATAATAAGTGTTAAGGTAATTACCAGACGTTTTTAAGTCTCTCGATTCTATTTTTAAGGGGATTAGTTTAGTAGGAAAAACTATTCAAGAGGGTTGGAAAAGACTGACTTTAAATAAATGCAAATATGGACCGTTTATCATTATGTCGCGAAATTTTTGCGATTTTAAGTAAATAATTGGAATACAAATGATTCTTTAAAAATGGGGGTACATCTAAAATAAACATATAAAATAAAATAAGATCTATTTGACAAAAGAGGGTAATATTAAAGGTAATGAATGATCAAGGTTGAGATCATTAATGGACAATTAATGCCCAACTTATGTACAATATTTATTCAAATTGGAATCTATTTCAGTTTAAGAAATGTCTGCCTTGACAGATATTTTAATGGTCGCCATTTGAATGACAAAGTAAAATGACTAAA
>JAHBCN010016524.1:0-19515 GCA_019359885.1 Listronotus oregonensis
ATTTTAAACTTAAATAACTTTTTTGCTATATTATATTTTTACCTTTTTATTTCATAAATTGAAATTAGACTCTTGGGAAAAAGAATATGGAAAAAAATTTCATAAACAACGAGTGAAGTTTGTTGAATTTTACTTTGAACATCATCGTTCCATTGTACTGACTCGGAGAGCATACATGCTACATTTTCAGATTAGAGATCCCCCATCAAAACCAGCGATAATGCCACTCATTCGACGATTTCAAAAAGGAGGGTCCGTCAGCGATCGTCCACGGAGTGAAAGACCCCGCTCTGGTCGTTCTCAGGAAAAGATTGATCTGGTACAAAACATCATTAATGATGAGCCGTCTACCCGTCGACGTTTCCAAGAGCTTGGAATCTACCGCAGTACCTTAAGGCGTATTCAAAAGGGTCTAAATGTTTCGGTATAAGATCCAATTGGTTCAGCATCTGAGGACTGAAGATAGTCAAGAACGGCTGAGATATACTGTACGTATTCAATAAAAATTCAGAGAAAACCCCAACTTTATCAATAAACTGATTATGGGTAGGGAGACGAAGCCCATTTAAATTTAAATGGCTTTGTTAACAGGTAAAATAGCCGTATTTGGGGTACTGAAAATCCTAGGGTCGTCCATCCTCGAGAATTGCACCCACTCAAAGTCACGGTTTGGTGCGGAATTACGTCAGAACGGATAATTGGCCCTTACTTCTTTGAGGATGATGACGGAAATGCCCTGGCGAAAGATACCGAGACATGTTAAGAGATTTTGTGGCGCCTGCACTGGGGGAATGTGATAGCAACAAGATGGAGCAACTACTCACACAAACCGATATTCTATGCAGCTTTTAAAGCAAATATTCGGTGAAAGAATAATTACAACATTTTCCGATTTTCGTTGACCACCGCGTTCTCAGGATCTGACCGCTCCTGATTTTTTTTATGGAAATATTTGAAAGATTGGGTATATGCTAACAAGCCTCGAACTATCCGTGAACTGAAAGCTAATATTCAGCGGGAAATTCAAAGACTGGACAGAGCCACGTTGCAAGCAGTAATGGGTACGCTATGGAAAGAGGTTGCTTTTATTAAGAAGAAAACGGGGGTTACTTAACGGATATCATTTTCTCTGTCTAGGCAAAAAATATTTTCAACAAGTGTAGTTTGTAACGCCAGTTAAGAAAATAAAAAAAATAATTAAGTAAAAATGTTGTTTTAGTTTTAAATGGTAAATCGACTTTTGACTCACCCTGTTTTAAGCCTAACTAGAGACGTACAGAGGATGTCTTGACTGAAACAAGAGGCAGTTTATCAACACGAGATTTAAAGATTTGGCACTGAAACGAAAGCAAAAAGACCCCCGCAGGCATTAGGTCTTACAGTCTAGATATTCTACTAAAGAAACGGATAAACTAAAAAGCTTTTTTATCTTAGGTTTTAAGCCTGAATACTAAAGTGCCCTGGGTCCTTCTCCTAAGGGGAAGTTGAAGGCAATTATTTTTACGGAACCTAAAGTTTGAAGGTATGAATGGGAGGAAAATACATCTCCAGAATCTCCAGGCAGTAGGTTCCAGTCTCGATCAACGTGTCCCAACCTGTGGTACGCATACAACTGGAGGCTATTTGTGACTGTGTGTGATATTCATTCAAAGAAAATTCAAGTTTTAGCAAAAGCAACATTTCCACAAATTACAATCGATCAAATTCCAGCTTAAAGATTGTTTGTAATCCATTTTAATAAATCTAATAGAAAATAACCAAAATACTGCCACTAATATAAAAAAGTAAAAAACAATAAAAAGTCTCTATAAAAAATCATATTTATTAAGATAGAAGACCAGGACCTACGACAACCTTCGAGCTTATACCTACTAGAGGTAGCCTTGCCACTTGGCCGTACAAACAATATTGATTACATACTTTACGCAGACACCATTTTAAATTCCGTAAAATAGACTTTCTTTTTCATACCATATTGTGTATACCAAAATCCACAGGGAAAAAAGTTATAGGACAAAGTTTGAAGAAAAACATTTAAAATTAGAAAAAAACCATGAGAGTAGCCCACCAAAAACCCTTTAAAGAACATGATAACAGCTTTTTTTTCTGGGGAGCAATAACTATACCTAAATTTATGTGAAAAATAGTTATGGTCCAAAACTTGAAAAATAAAAAAAAACAGGGCCGTACATTTTTTTCACAATTATTTTTAATAAGGTGTCCCCTACGACTAAAAACTATGCTATTTCGGACTCATATTTAAAAAACTTTTTTTTAACTTCGCATTTTTCGCACACCCTATATAAAAAAAACTATTATGTTATTTAAAAAAAAAAGATTTATTTTTTTTAAATTACCTTTTTACTTATCCAAATTAACGCACAAACTAAAATCAAAGTAATTTTTTTAATTTAATAGTTAAAAAAAAACCGCTGTATATAATCCTCTATTTTTTTTTAATTGTGTTGATTATAAAGATGCATATAAAGCAATTATTTTATTCCAAATTTTGTAAAGATTACATTTTGGCTAGGCCTGGATTTTTAACTGGTTTAGTACACATTAACATTCTTTTGAAGAATAAAGTCTAGGAGAGGATTTTGAGTGGCAAAAAAACAAAAATCTTAGGTTTTTTAAAATGAATTGACAATTACTCAGATCTAAAAAATTTAATACTACAGAATAAGCTTGAAACTTTTGTGTCAATTATAAACAATATAAACAAAATTGTTTAGGTGGATAAGATTTACTGAACCTGCTTTCCATTATTTATTCCTACTAAGTAATTTAAAGGGCCAATTTGCAGACTTCCACCCAATAAGTTACATTCTACGCCAAACCAGTATTTAATGAATAAATAGGTTAGGCAAATGTCAAGTACAAGGACAAAACAATTAATCTTATCAACCTCGTCTAGGGTGTGAGCTCTTTTTCTGTTTTTATAGACTTTGTTATGAGTTTATAAGTTAAGTAACAGGTAGCGTGAAAATAAAAAACAAATATCTAGGGAATTGTGATTTGACTGCGGTAAAAATAGAGCTGTTAGTAGATCACGCTATTTAGTTTCATTTTGTGTTACATTTCCATAACAATACAAAAAGTCTGAACTTTTGCGTGTTAAACCTCAACAACAAGGTTTATTTAAAAGATTAGTTTCCATGACAAATATTTAATAATATGTATATACAATTTCTAGGATATATTTTAGGTAAAAACATTTGCTAAATCTGGACCTGATTTTGCCCTTTAAAGCATTGGTATTTTATGTAGCTTTGACAAAGCCCTAGCAAGGCGAAACATGTTTTATAACAAACCAACTACGGCAAAATAGTGCCACGCCGCGCGCCGTTAGAAAGCGGTAAAAATTTTAAGAAACACTGTTTTATTTTCTTAATATTTCAAAAAACTACTAACTTTTATTGTTTTTTGGTATATATTCTGGCACTACAACAACATGTTTTAATGGTATAGTAATTAGCTATAAAAAAGGGGAAGTTAATAAAAGAAGCGACATTAAAATATTTTTGATTTTCTGTATCATCTACAATAATATAACAACCTAAATATTGTTATTCTACTACTACAGGGGTTTTTAAAACATTTTTTTGAACTTTTAAAATTTTTCGTTGGATGAGTAGTCTGCCAAAAAAAAATTACAATACCCAGCGAACATTTTTGCGACCAAACATAGGTTATGCTTAAGTGTCTTATCTTTAGATACATTTCCCTCCTTCGAATATGTATACTCTATTTGTATTCCAAATCAGACCATATTTAGAACACTTTCTCATGTCTAGGAAATGGTGTCCCCTACAACGCTTGGCATTCTTGATTCCTTTTAAAGAAGAGCTGTTCATTTTATTAAAGGTCCCACGCTTACAGAAAGGCTTTCTTTTCTTGCCCACCGACGCGACGGGCTGTAGGAAAACAGTGACTCTTGTATAAGTATTTTTACGCCTTCTGCTTTAAGGAGTTGACCAGTATAATTTCTCCTCTGGCAGCTTCTAAGGGAGCTATCGTGTCACTTTTATGCATCCTTTTACAGTTCAACTTGAGAAGCCCTGTACTTCCCACTTTGTTTGTTTCTTCATCACTAAAGTATCCAGACTATGGAACTTGCTACCTGCAAATGTTTTCCCTTCTCCTTCAAAACTTCAAATATTTAAGTCCCGTGATAATAAACTTCCTCTTACCATACATAAGAAATCCATAGTACGTTAGTACTTAGGACTTCTGTCCTCGTGGACTTTCCCAAGATAAAAAAAAACATTGGTGCTTTTAAGGGCCAATTTATAGAAAGAAAAGCGTAAAAATTATTTTGTTTTTACTTTAAAAAAATAGTTTATTTGTATTGTTTACTTAGCTATCCTATATAACAACACTGTTTTTTGTTATTGCTAATGTTTAGCTTTTTTACTAAAAATATTAATATGGCCAGTCCCGGAATACTGGGATTTTAAAACGGGATATCGATCCCGATAATTGAAAACCCTTGTCGTAATGTCGACACAGAAAGTCAGAATAAATGTTGACTATTAAAATCATTGTTTTAAACTGCAACTATACATATATAATCGATAACTATACAACTGAAAAACGTCTTTTTATAATTGTTGACTGTAAATAAAAATAATAATCATTTAGCACATTATTTAAAATTTTTTGAAAACCCAATATTTCTTAAAATTTTTGAGGCTCTCCACCGGCTAAAGGGAGGCATTTTATATACAACTAAGTTGGCGTTAATCGTCAAAAATCTCTCATAAAATTGTGTATACGTATTTTCTGGACATGCTGAATAGACATGCATATTTATGAAAATATTCTCGCACTACAAAACCGGAAAAATATCTAAGGCGGCCAACTTTATGAAAGGTCAATGCGGGACATACGACGACGACAACGGGGGGGGGGAGGGGGGTGAGCTAGAAGAAGTAAAAATAATGAAAATTGTGTAATACTAAATCAACATTTGATTATTTAAAATCGTATTTTCTCGTTGAATGACATTTTTGAACTCGATTAGGGTTCTTGTTAAGTATATTAAAAAAGTTTTGACAACCAAATTTAATTTTACAATAAGTATTGCATGTAACGTTTCAACTGTATGTGATGATTTTCCGATGTCCATAAGGCATTCATCAACGAAAATACTCGTTCTGTAGGATGTGCCTTATCCATAAATTAATTAATTTACGGACATGCGGGACATGCGGGACGCAAGAGACATATTGCGGGACAATTTTATTAAATATTGCAATGCGGGATTACAACCGCCAATATCGGACCGTCCCACAGAATGCGGGACGTTTGGCCGCCTTTAAAATATCTAGTAACACCGTCTTATGCAACAGGAAGTTTAAAATATTAGGTACTTTTGTTTTCGCAAAGCCCGTTCTTACAAATTTATGTTCTGCAGTTATTATGTTCTTAAGGGTTTAATAATGACAAAGTTATATGCGATATTTTTCTATCAAAATTTTCATTCTGTTATTTTTTCATCCTGTGATAACTGAAAAATGATAAGTTACGTTTTGTTATTGTTCTTGCTGACAATTTACTATTCTGATATTAATTACACAGGTCCACAAAAAAAAGTGGTGTGTGCTGGGGGTCGGACTAAGATTTTCTGAAGTGTTTTTTTCCGCTGAACACAAATCTGAAGTCAAAATTGGGGGTTAAACAGCAAAAAAATCGAAAAAAACACCAAAAACCAATACGGTACATCTAACGGCAGAAACCTGCTACCAAGGAATGTTTGAACTAGGACTATATAAACTATAAAAGATACAACAAATTTCATAGAACAAAAAATAGAGCTTTTCAAATTTTCTATACAAAAAGTTATATAAACCTTTTTTATTAAGGAGATATAAATGATTTGATAAGGGAGATATAAATGAAAATGTAATTATGACCAAAAATTTCACTCCGTAATAGGATTTTTTTATGAATGTGATTTTTGGGTTTTGTTTTATTTTAAATCATTTATTTTATTCATTTGAATCCCAAATCACTAAAAATTTGCAGAAAAATTCAAAACTAATTAAAAAAAAATCAAATTTTTGCCAGCGGTTAAATATTCGTTTTTTTTTATTATAACTCGAACAATATTGTATTTAGAAAAAAAGGTTATATAACTTAATTTAAAGGTTTTGTTGTAAAAATACATAGTTTATGTCCCATATGTCAGTTTCTTGTATCTTTTACAGTTTTTGAGATATTGACGTTTTAAATAAAAAAAAATCGATAATATCTGAAAAGACGCTTTTCCTCGATTTTTTGCTGTTTGACTCCCAATTTTGACTTCAGATTCGGGTTAAGCTAGAGTTGCCGCGAGACGAGACGAGACGAGATAAAGCTTGTCTCGTCTCGTCTCAAATTTCGAATAATATATTTCGAGACGAGACGAGACAAGGGTCGAGACGAGACGAGAAAACGTTTTCTCTCTCGTCCGTTTTGTCTCGTTTGTCTCCGAGTTTTTGGTTTATTTCAATAAATTAATTTCAATTACAGTGAAGAAATAATGTATAGGATAATTTTAATAAAAATAAGATCGGATGTTTTATAAAAATGCTTGGACCCGTCGACTTTTATTTTTAGGTACATGTTACACATTTTTTAAAGAAATTTTTTATGTCTGCACAGGGCACAAGATGGTGATGAAAAGACATATTGTTTAAAGGCACACATGTTTTATCATTACATTATTAATTCCAATGTTTAATTCTAAAAATGTTCATACTCATTTTTTTAACCAATTTTTTACTTTTTTCTAATAATTAAGTATACCCAAACTATCCTAAAAGGCAATATTCTTATACATACGTAACTTTCTGGGTATAGAATGTAAAGTAGGTATAGGAATTTCTAGAATTAAATAAATAGAATCCAAAACTGTAAAAATATGGGTAGGTATAGGTATTCTATTTTAAATTTAAAAAAAATATTTTTGTAGCACCCTAACACTTTATGAACGTGCCCTGTCTAATTCAAAATATCGTTAAAATTTAACATACTATTTAACCATATACCTAATACTTACATAAGCACATTATCTACACATCTTATATTCAAGGCATTTAATTAATTATTTCTCGCCATCGTTGACTCACCCTGTACACTATATACCTACAAACTAATTGCAAAATCTGCTGCAAGCAATATGTATTTTAAGGAGGATGCATTGTTTTCAGTTTAAATTAAAACTTTTTAAAACATAATAGCAGCAAAAAGTAACAGAAAAACATTCAAAAACAACCCTCTGCATAGGCACCAAAAAGTGCCGCCGCGCCGCGTATACTTTGCCGACACACCGTTTTATTCGGGATGCGGCAATAGTTCTTGCATGTTTTTTACTATTTAAAGATCTATAGAGCGGTTGCCTTTTTAAAATGTTTTGACATTTTTCCTTAGTTCATTCTTGTGTTTGAAGCTTGTAAGAAGTAAGAAGATGAATTAATATTTTTTAAAAATGGAACACCCTGTATAAATGCTTTTTTTTTTATAACACACCTTGTAAAGAAAAGTTGACGTGATTGAGCTTTTCTTAAAATTGTGTAGTTGTCTCGAAAGATTGGTGATTTCAGACTTTACGGACACCCACAATATGCAACTAAAAATAAAATAATGAAGCTAATAATTTGTTTTTTTATTTGAAAAAAAAATATAGAACATATAAGTGACATAAAAATGTCAACAAAATAGAAAAAAAAATCTAAAAATAATGAAACATAAGTCATAAACTCTATTACAAAACACAGGTAAAATGTTTTCTAGAAATTTTTCTTATAATTATACAGGGTGTTTGAGCAATAGTTTTAAAATCTTTAACAGCGGTTGGATCTTGCAAAAAAAATCTCTATAAACATAAGTTCGGATATGCATCGTTTCGAAATTAGAAATACGCAGGGTCCTAAAGTTAAAAAGAAGCTTTTATTGTACATAATTTTTTAAAACAATTATTTTGATAAAACAACTTAAAATACAACTTTTTTGTTATTTAAGTTTTTTTTGAGAGACAAATTAAAACTTTTACTTTTCAAAAGGGTATAAAAAAGAATCGGTTTTAATTTTTTTCTTTAAAGCAAACAAAATTTAAAAAAAATCAGGAGACAAAATAGTTGTATTTTAGGTTGTTTTATCTGGGGTAATACCACGAGTGCTTAAAAATTACCGAACATTTTTTACGATAGCGTGTTTTCTTATAATTTCACGAGTCTGAGGGACGAGTGAAATTTTTAAAGAATACAGACATGAGTAAAAAAATATCTGGTTAATTTTAAAGCACGAGCGGTATTTAGGGAGAATATTTTACGAATCAAAAACGTAGATTAAGTTTATTAACTTAAAATTAAATATTAATTTAACAAACCGTCATTATTATTAAAAAATTTCGTATTATCAATTTGACAGTAAGTGGAAAAATCACGTTGCCTAGACGACATGGAATTTCCGATTTAATTTTTCCATAATACCACTTCCTTATGGGAAAATATGTACATGAGTGAAATATTCAAAATAATTAAAATATTATAAAACCACAGGGTGATATTCTTTTTAAAACAATTAATTTTAGCTCCTTTTTTAACACCCTGTATTTTTGAAACTATGCATTTCTTGACCTATGTTTATAGAAACTTATTTTTTGCAAGATCCAACTGCTGTCGAAGTTTGTAACACTAAATCTTAAACAACCTATATAATTCTTAAGAACTAGAAATATATTGTTAGTTTTAGTCATTAAAATTTTTCGAGATGTCTCGTCTCGTCTCGTCTCGACCTTGTCTCGATGGATTTTATCTCGTCTCGTCTCGTCTCGAAATTCGAGACAAAATGCTCTCGAGACGAGACACAATGGCTTCGAGACGAGACGAGACGAGACGAGACGTCTCGTATCTCGTGTCTCGCGGCAACCCTAGGTTAAGCGGAAAAAATACGCCAGAAATTCTTAGTCCGACACCCAGCACACACCAATTTTTTTTGTGGACCTGTGTTGTTATAGAGCCATCGGTTTTTAAAGTTTTTTTTGTTGTTATATAGGGGCTCACTCGTTTTGGTAAATAATGTCTAATATTATTTTGAAAATAGGATTTAAAAAAATGCTTTGAATTGATAGCTTTGAAAACCGATATTCTGGGAAAATTTTCAATTTTAAGTTAAACCATAGACACAAAAATTAAACAATAATACTTTTATTAGCCTTTTGCATAATTTGTCTTTGAGTTAAAAAAGTTTTTAGCATAACATTAAATGAAATGAAAATTACAAAACGGTTATATCAAAAGAAACTGTCGGTCTTTTAAAAACACATTTTATCGTAATATATTCCAAAGACGAGTACATATCCCAAATTACCTCATAAGGAAGGTATATCCTTATCCTTTTCATCCAGGAAACATCCCTGCGTTCCTCGTTCCCCAAACACCTATTTTCGTAACAAAACATTTTGTTGCACTAAACAAGCCGACGACGGGGCATTGTTCCTTGAAGACAATAATAGCAAACTGGGGCACATCAACACCTTTTTACTTACTTTATAACTTGCTGATTTTCCGTGAAAATTTTCGCGACAACGGAAAATGTGTCTTTTACATCACAAAAGCTTTTTGGGAACACTGAATAAAACATTTAGAAACATTAGATTATACTGGAATTTTGAATAATTTAACATAGAGGCAAACTAGACAGACCTATAAAAAGTTTGTTTTCGACTAAATAAATGTATGTATATTGTCAATTATGTAAATTGTATGTAAAATGTAAATAACACTGTTATTACCGAGGTTAATAACCTTACAAACTGGAGATAATTTAAAAACTAAATTTTAAATTCTTTATATTACCAATTGATGCATTATTTTTTCCTACCTTCTTACAACCGCTTTAGACCTGCGGAATAATCGAAAAATTTTATACCAGTACTTTTTAACCAATTAAAACAGGTTTTCTTCGACAGTTCACCATGGCAATACATGTATTTTACTGAAAATTTTTCTCCCTTCTGTGGCATAAAAACAGATTTTTTTTGACAATTATAAAATAAAATTATATTATTCTACCAATTATTATAGAAAAATAAATCATACATAATATGAAATAATAAGCCATGTTAAATATTAAAATAAAAAGAAACGGTTGATGTTTGCAAAAGTTTAAAATATATTTTTTTTTAAATAAAATGAACAATAAAAATGAATTATTGAAATTATAAGAAATCCACTGGCGTAGAAATTAGGCTATTTTATTTTTTAATGTATACGCCACTGGTTAAGGTAATTTAAAATTTTTTTCTTGTTATGGTAGGTACCACCTAACTAAGCGAGACGAAACAGTTTTAAAATTTTCGAAAAATGCTTCTCTTAATTATATAAAAAAATAATATTTTTTAACGTTTTTTCACACCCTGTGTCTCGGAAAACCTTTCCAGACCCATGTTCATAGGATTTTTTTACCTATTTTTTAAAGTTGAATTTGTGGTTGAAGTTTTGAATACTAAGTTACTGACACCCTGTATACTATGATAAGTCCTATAATGGTGTGTGTGTGTGTGTGTGTGTGTGTGTGTGTGTGTGAGATGGCACTGGTTAAAACCAAATGGCCAGCATCTCTCCTTGTTTAGAGGTCGAAAAAGCGTAAATCTTTTTGACCATTGTAAGGGGTTCACAGTTGAATAATCACTAATCTATTTACATAATTTTGTGTTTTTTTTTTGTGTTGACAATATAGTGTTTTATATATTTTTTAGTATTTTTTTTTCTTCCTTTTTTCTTTTTTTTGAATATTTTTTTTCCTCTTTTTTTTTCCTTTTCTTTTTTGTCCAATACTGTTAAGTTATATTTTATCTTTTTAAATGATTTTATCTTTTTTTTTAATCTTTTTTTTTTTTTTCATTAAATTTTTTATAAATTTTGTTTTGTATTTATGACATACTGAAATACTGATTTATATACATCTATATTATTTGAAATAATTATTTGATTTAAGTTAAATGGTTGGGGAAATACTTGCTCCGATCTTTTCCATTAGGACAGTTCTGTGATTAGTGAATCTAGAGCAAACGAGGATACAATGTTCCAATTCTCCAACTTCACCGCATTCACAAGACTCATTTACGGATAACCCTAATCACTTTTTATGTTTTGGGTACAGCGCATGATAAGTTCTAATTCTTGAGATTGTTTTAATAAAGTTTTTATTGAATTCCTGATGAAACCATCGTACTTTTGGTATATTTTTAAAGTTTTGCTTATAACTTTGACCTTTATTTGTTTCGAGATATATTGCTTGCCATTTTTGCATTAATTTATCTTTGGCTTGCTTTATGACATCTGTATTATTAATCTGAAAATTTGATAACTCTCCGTCGTTAATTGCCTCTTTTGCTGCTAAATCCACTAATTCGTTTTCTCTAATTCCTATGTGGGCCTTAATCGATACTAGATAAACATGCTTAAGGTTATTTTCCAAGTTATTTAACATGTTAACAATCTTACGTATTAAATAATTTTTATTGGAGGTAGAATGTACCCAATTTTTAATTTTTGTGAGTGCACTTTTGCTGTCCGAAAAAATAACAAATTTTTGAAACTTGTCAAGTTCAAGAATATAATTAAGAGCTTGGAAAATAGCCCAAAGTTCCGCTGAATATATAGATGTACCATCTGGAAGTTTAAATTTCTTATATATGTTTGCATTTTTGTGAAATAAGGCACACCCAGTTTTATTATTCATTAACGAGCCATCAGTAAAAATTTGCTCAAATCCTGTCCATTTCGTATTTTGTTCTTCTATATATTTTTTTAAAGATAATAAATTTGTCCCCTCAATTTCTGGGATTATTACTTTCGGTAGATTGTTAATGCACGCATAATTTATTTGAAAATATGAGATATAGTGATTTTTGTATATACGATCTTTTTCCTGTGTTAACCATGAGTAGCTTTGAACTAAACTGGGTATTTTCTTAACTCTCCATATCCTATAATGGTATTTAATAAAATTATTACCGTTGTTAATACCGTAAAATTTTCGGTATTTCGCCTAAATTTGATGTGTCTTAATTAAATTAAAAAGCAGTAGCGGCTCTAGGGTGCCACCTATAATATATCTTACATTTCATTCTTATATTTAATAGAAATAACTTAAATAAATATGCAGGGTGTCTCAGAATATGTGGGCAATCTCTCGGAATCTAACAGAAAACCTAAAAATATTATGACAAGTTCCCATAAACTTTTTTTCTACGACCCTCCCCTACGGAGATAAAGGTACATAACGGACGCCCTTGAAAATAGTTTTTTTCTTATAACTTTTAAAATACTGGGCATAATTTATTTTTTTTTAATGAAGTCTTTTTAAAATAAGCCCATTAAATAATTTTTGGCTTATTTAGTTTTCCAGGGACGGACTAGCTCTGACACAACAATTGCAATTTTTTTAACACCCTGTATGATAAATTCTGAACAATATTATTTTTTGATAGTTTTAATCTTAAACCAAAAAAAAACGTATTCTTGATTGACATTGATAAAATCAACTTTTTTAATTAAACGTCAATATTTAGGAAGGCAATTTTTGGGTCCATTTTAAGACGAAAATTTTATGTGAACGTATGTCTCAAACGTCTAAACTTTTGAGATACAGGGTGGTAAAATTTTCAAAAATAAATAATTTATTATTAATAGCTGTAATACCACTTTAGATATTTTAATGAAATTTGGCATACATGTACTATGTATCAAGAAGCATTTTTTAGTATACCACATTTTTTTTTATTTTCACCAGTGGCTTTCGTACGGAATTTGACCTACCTATTTTGGCTGATATTTATGGTACGCCACTGATTTCTCTTAAAATTAAAATTAGTTTTGAAATCCCCAATCATTTCTAAGCCAAGGTAATTACTTGATTTTTTTAATCCGATGCACGGTTTTCCTTAAAAAAATAAAAACCGTTTCTCTGCGTGATTATAACAATATCGGTAAAGAATATCAACATTTAATTTTTCTAGGTGAAAACCGTGCGTCAAACTAAAAAAGTTATGAGTAGATTTGATCTAGTTTTTCACCTAGAAAAATTAAATCTAGATAGTTCTCTGCATGGTGATATTTTTTACCGATACTGTTATGATCATGCAGATAAACGGCTTTTATTTTTTTAAGCGAAAACCGTGAATCGAATTAAAAAAAAAACAAGTTAACAACTTTGCTAAGAAATTATTATGGAATTCAAAAATATTTTTTATTTTAGAAGAAATTAGTGGCGTACCATCAATGTCCGCCAAAATAAGCAGGTCAAATTCCGAACGCCACTGGTCAAAATAAAAAAATTTACACTAAAAATGCGTTATTACATAGTACATGTATGCCAAATTTCATTAAAATATCTAAAGTGGTATTACAGATATTATTAGTAAATTATTTATTTTTGAAAATTTTACCACCCTGTATCTCAAAGGTTAAGACGTTTAGGACATACGTTCATATTTTTTTTTTAATGGACCCAAAAATTGCCTCTTTAAATATTAACGTTCAATTAGAGA
The DNA here is from genome assembly GCA_019359885.1 of Listronotus oregonensis. NCBI lineage: Eukaryota > Metazoa > Arthropoda > Insecta > Coleoptera > Curculionidae > Listronotus > Listronotus oregonensis. Next base: position 13,544 of record JAHBCN010016524.1, read on the forward strand.
GAGAGAGAGAGAGAGTTAGTCCGTCCCTGGCAGACTAAATAAGTTAAATAATGATTTAATGGGTTTATTTTAAGAAGACTTATCTTGTAACCATTATTTAAAAAAAATATAAAAAAAACGATTTCCAGGGGCGTCCGTTATGTACTTGTATCTCCGTAAGGGAGGGTCGAAGAAAAAAAGGTTATGGAAACTTGTCACAATATTTTTAGGTTTTTTATTAGATTCCACATATTTTGGGACACCCTGTATACTCATACCTATATTCATTAAAAAACATAAGTGTAATGTCAAAAATTTAAAACAAATTATACCGCACAAAATCTTTACCTTACAGTGGCGGCTCCTCCTTAGGTTTGCAGGTTTGCGCAACCCCCAAAAAAGGTTTAAAATAAAATTTTAAAAATATATATATTAATCATTACATAGTTACAGATTTTTTAAAAATTTATTTGAACATCTGTATTTATTGTTTTATTAATGTTATCTCGAAATAACAGCCAAATTATTAAAAAAACTTGATTGCTTTCGCTAAAATATCATTAATTTAATCGCGCGTCGCGTCGCATCCTCGAAGCCAATGCCGATGCGATGGTTGCAATCAAAATGCAAACCCAATTGGATCCATTACGAGTACGCGTAAGTATATGGAGTTGCCTATCTTGGCATTGGGCGCTGAATTTAGTCTCATAAGCGGCATGCGGTTTGCAGTTTCAGTGCAAACCTATATTTATCTCGCAGGCTGATTTACGATTTATTGAAGTATAATTTGTTATTTTGGTTACATGTGTAATATACATAGCTAGTTGTATGATTTTTATTGCAGTTTTTGTATGTCTATTTATTTACATTAAGTTTATTGTGGTTATTTATTTATTTTTTTAAAGAACCATTACTTTTTAACCCACGAGCCGCCACTGTTACGTTATCTAAAATTTTGAAGCAAAAAGAAACACTACTAATTTGTTTAGGGTGTTCAACCTCTATACATTTTATTTACAAAACGGTTAAGAGAAAATTCTTGTTTCCTTGTTTCCGAAAAAAAAATTATGATAATAATTTATTTTTTACCAAATTACGCTTAGAAACTGGCTGGCTTAGCAAAATATTAAAGTGAAGAGTACCTCATATTAACAGCAAAATTATGGACGGGATAGATGGTAAAAAAGATCATTGAAGTAAGTGATTGGTAGCGTCCATTAATTAGATGAGGCAATTTTGGCGTTTTTTCGACCCTACCTCCCCTTGGAGGGATATGAGATTTGGCTTGTTTCTACCCCCCCCCCTATTAACAAGCGAGATTTTTCAAAATGCGTTTTTTTTTAAAAATGAAAAATACGTTAATCTGCTTATCTGTGTTAGATTTATTTAAAATAAAAATATAATTTACCGAATTATTTTCATTAAGACTAGTTAAGACTTCTAAGAACATTAAAATCACAGGGGAAAAAATATCATTGTGTAATATTGGCTTTTGTATTAGCTATATTTTAGTGGAGAAATATGTTTAACTTATTTAACCAGTTTTCCCGCAATTTTACACTGTTTTCGGTGAAAAAAAACTAACGTGGTATTTGCCTAGACTATATCCCCTCTCCTCACGTGAGATTAGGAGAGATTCGGCTCGACCACCTCCCCTCCCCCTAAATGCCTCACCTAATTAATGGACGCCCCCGTCTAAAAATATTGCAATGGTTGGTTGGAAAATCAGCATTTTCTCGTCAATGCTCTTTTATACAGGGTGTCCCAAAGGTAAAGGGACACAGAACAACAGCAGATTGCTTAGGTCAAAATAATGCAATTAGGGCAAACTTGCCTTATCACAAAGTTGATAGTAACTAAGATACAGGGTGTCAAACTTTAAATTTTGTTTTCGTTTTTTCGTAATAATTTCTTAACTTAAAGACATAGCGGTACGAAATTGGGAATTTGGGGGTTTTTTGAGGCGAGAAATTCAAATTCGTCCATACTTTTGATGTTGCTGGTAAAGGGCGCCAGCTACGGCCTACCCCACTTGTTTTAGATGGCATAATTTTTTTAAAGCTTAAGATGTTGCATTTTATTAAAGAAGTTACCATAATTCCCGCTGCGTCAAAAATGTATACCTTATTAAGGTCTCTAGGAGCAACTGTTTTCGAGATAAACGCACTTTAAAGGACCCCGCAATTTTCCTATGGATAATGGGTTTTGGCCAATTGTTTTTAAACTTTGCAAAGTAATAGTTTTTAATACGCTGATCAAAAAGTCTCCACGGGCACAAAACCCGAAAACCCCTCTTAACCCCCAAAATCACCCTCAAAGGTCTCCAAATCCCCAGTGACCTTAAAGGCTGATTGTGGGGAGTTAGAAAGGTTTTAAGTTTTGAGCCCGTAAAGACTTTTAATCAGCGTGTTGAAAACTATTATTTTACAAAGTTTGAAAACAATTGGCCAAAACCCATTTTCCATAGGAAAATTGCGGAATCCTTTAAAGTGCGTTTATCCCAAACAGTTGCTCTAGAGACTAAATAGTATCATTTTGACGCAGCAGAATTTTGTACTTCTTCTGCTAACACTAGCAACATCAAAAGTATGGACAATTTGAATTTCTGCCTCAAAAACCCAAATCCCCAGTTTCATACCCATTCTTTAGTTTGGTTAGAAAGAGAAAAAAGAAATTATGGCGAAAAAACGAAAACAAAATTAAACCCTGTATCTTAGTTATTGTCAACTTTGTGATAAGGCAAGTGTATGTTAATTGCATTATTTCGACCTAAGGAATCTGCTGTTGCTCTGTGTTCCATTACTTCTGAGACACCCTGTATATTTTTTATGCTTGTGGAAAATGTTAATTTTTGCAGTACCTTTTAAATTAAATTGCGTTCAAAGAAAATCGATAACTGAAATGTCAAAAACACATTATTTCCGCTTAAAATTCAGGTTAACATTTTAATTGCTACTGCATTCACGGCAAAAACTGGGAACGAGAACAAAAGGTACAATAAACAATTTAACAAAGTGCACGCAGCTGTACCAATTATGACCAATTTACTAAAGCAATTTTAAAAAGCATTCATCTGCACCTGATTTTAACTGAAAAGCTACGTTTTTGCTTTTATAACACAAAAGGCCCATGGAAAATGTAGTAGGTATATACCTATTATTATTTGCTGCAGCGAAAATTAAATGCTACTTTCATCTATTTTCATGAACTCAATTTGGGTCGACTATGCAGTGTAATTCTACTTTTTAAAACGTTTGAAAGTGATACTTCACTTAAGCTATAATTTTATTAAAATCATCAAAATTCAAAGTTTGTCTTTACGGGGTTTTGTTTGTTTATGATTATGTTTGAAGAAACATAAAATTTTTTTTTTCAATGTTTGGTTAATTTGTGAACTTTTGATAGTCATTTTTTGTCTTGTTGATGTGGATTGTCTAGAAAAGTTCTTTGACACTCGACAAAATATCATAGATGTCGAAATTTGACACCTGTCATCTCGCTACGATAGTTTAATACTAAAAAATTTGATAGGACCTTTTTTGTTTACAATGACGTATAATGTTATCGTCTGTGGATTTCACAAATACAGGATGTTTCATTAGGAAGTTGTATTTTTTTGGTAAAATTTTATATTGGGAATGAGAAAAGAATTACCAAGGGTGAAAAAATCTCAAAAGAAATGCATTTTGAGCATTAAATCAAATAAAATAGCATAATGGGAGATACTGGGGGTAATAAGAACCGCCCCCTATATCTGGTTGAATAGTTTTATTCACTTAAGACAAACAATGTGTGTGTGTAAGGTTATTTTAGGTGTTACCAAAATAATTCGTAGTATGAACATAAACGGTCATAAGGCTATGGATACCAGATTTTAGGTGCATAATGTAAAAAATTTTGTTTTTTACTGTAGATCACAATTTATATGTGTTGTTTATTTTTTCCCTTCTACTTAAAAATGTACAGAAACTATTCTATCCATTTTTTTAATAAATGATAGTCATATTAAAATTTTTGTTTTCCTAATTCACCTGCTTCTCTGATTTATAACTCATGAAAAAACCAAAATTGTTTAAAGACGAAATTTTAAACTTCGCTAAGTTTTTTTTAATGAATTTTTTAAAAAAGAATTTTATTCCTTCCTACAAAGAAAGGATTCAGCATGTAGCTTCTGCAACAAAAAACCTGGTATCACATATATATTTTTTTAAATATCTTACCAAAATTACACCAACGAAATTTTTAACCTTATTACCACAGTGCCCCCTAATAATATATAATTTGTTTTACTTGTAATATGTTTCTATGGAATTATCACAAAAGGAGTTATGTCAAATTCTTAAGTTGAGGTTTGGGGCACCGGGGGGGCGACACTCATCCCTTGACTTAAGTATAGTGGTTTTAGTTCCTGATAACTTTATGAGTAGTCAAAATTTTTAAATTATTTTATTTTTCGAGCTATTTGCATTAAAAATTTTCCAACTTACACCCTGTATGTAATAAAAAAATCATGACAAAAAAACAAATATATATAAAAAAATATACGTCTAAAAAAATAGACAATGACTTACGGTGATTTGCTGAAGTATTTTTAGTGGTACACATTGAGTTCTTATATATTATTTTTTTACAATTAATACCCTTCAAATTTCTATTAATGTATGTTTACAAAGAGTGATAGAACTTGGACAGAAAACTAAACACTTATTGTAACATATTCTTTACTCCGGAAGAAAAGTGACATAGCTCAAAGAACACAGTTTTGTGAAAATGACCAAAAAAAGAGTTTAAGATTTTTAAGGTCTTATTACTTAAGCGGTGATTAAATATTAATCAAATATTTTTTACACGCATTGAAGAATGGTTGACCCTAATAATACCATAAAATATAAGGATTTTGGTACATTTTGAGTTTAAACAAAAAAATATATGTATTTTTTTGGCTTATGTCACCCTTTCCAGAAAAAAACACAAATAGGGTCATTTTTAAAGTTATGCCGTTTTTCTTCTTACATGTTAAACTTCTTTTGTTATCTTTGGACAGTCCACGAAGGCTGATGCCTAAGTACTAACGTACCGTGGGTGTTTTAAGAGTGGTGAGAGGAAGCTTATTCACACGGGACATAAATATTTGGAGATTGGGAGGAAAAGGGAAAACTTCTGCGGGCAGTAGGTTCCATAGTCTTGACACTCGTGGGATGAAAAAACGAAGAAAGCGAGAAGTTCGGGACCTTGCTAACTGAACTGTAAAAGGATGCATAAAAGTTCACTACGTGTTGCTTTGCTAGGAGCTGTCAAAAAAGGAATTATACTGACCAACTCCTCTGAGCAGAAGCCGTAAAAATACCTATAGAAGAGTGACAGATCCCCTACAGCTCGACGGTGGGCAAGAAGAGGAAACCTTTCTGTGAGCGTGGGATCATTAATAAGACGAACAGCTCTTTGAATGAAGTCCAGAATTGGGATACATACAGAGTATACAGATTAAAAGAAGATAATTACTTTCTGGCTCGAAAGAGGAATCCAAGCTTTTTTGAAACTGCCGAGGCTATGGATGTAATGGGCTTGTGCCAGTTGAGGTTATTCTTTAAAGTAAAGCCGACAAGATTAAACGAATCCTTGTTCTGCAGAACTTGGCCACTCATATGTAACGAATGAGCATTGGCAGACTTTGGCATGACTGTGTTTTTGAGGCATTAAACTGAACAAGATTTTTGGCGCCCCAATCCAATATAAGTTTAAGGTCGTGTGAAAGAGATATCTGCATTGACCTGCACTTGTTTTCCAAATCAGAATTACATGGTGGCTTAAGAAATTGAATACTAAAGTGGAGGGTACTATCGTCTGCAAAACTATGAATGAGATTGATTGTGGAAGAGAGAAGATCATTAATTTGGTAGAAGCTGGAAGAATGACCATTTACAGTAACTGATATACGTCGATTAGAAAAGAAACTGGAAAGCCCAAAAGCAAAGCTTAGGTGGAAGACCGTA
>JAHBCN010016525.1:0-19432 GCA_019359885.1 Listronotus oregonensis
TTTGCGGTCGCCTACACAGTCAGGTAATGACGGATTTATTGACGTTTGAAGAAAAACATACATACACCGAAAAAATTTAGTATATTTGTTTGGGAGCCCCTATAGATTACCATTATGAATATAATTGCACTTTCAATAATGTAAGAAGCTTAATATCTACAATAACTTTTTTATATTTTTTTCATACTTTTATATATAAACTTATTATAACAAATTTTTCAGTTTATTACGTTTTTTTGAAAATATTTTTGGGTGTAGCAAAAATCTCCAAAACTATCTTGTTTTTATATCATGTCAAAACTTAAATACCTATTATAACTTTAATATTTTTTTTTCATACGTTTTATTGTACTATATAAAAACTTGTCTTGTTCAAATGGACAGTAAAATAAGTACATACTGCACTCGTATCGCCACCAGCCATACATGGGAAGAACTATGACCCATGGCGGCCATCTTTAGTAATAATTTACCTTTTGATTTATTTATCACCTACTAAACATCAAAAACCTTAATTAGGAATTCTATTTGGTAGTCACCACGTTCACTGGAGACGCTCTTTTCTTTTGCAAATGTGATTGCTTTCGAGAAATAGTTACTTTTGATGATTATATAGGGTGGACCGTGCAGCTTTTTGATGACAAACTTCGAGAGTTGATAAAACACCTTCTTTCATTGAAAAAGCTTCCTAGTAAAATATAGGAATATTTTTTAATGACCATAAGAAATTTTTGTTCCTAAAAGAAATTTTTGTATTATTATATCAAATCCCAAAATTTAATTTTTAACTTATTTGTTTCCAAATTTAGTAGATCTGTTACCAGATAAATTATATTATATACAGGGTGTCAAAAAAGTCTGAAATATTGCTAATATCTTCCAAGCGCCGTAATTTTCGACGAAAATTTAGCTGGCAACACAATTTAAAAAAGCGTCAGATAAATGTAATTTCACTTTCCAAAGTATACAGGAAAGCCAAAAGTAGTATCAACTTAGGTTTTTTAAATGGAAACCCCTGTATATTTTTATGTATTCGAATAAATCTTTTCAAGCCAATTTCAACGGTATACAGTTTTATTTGTTTATCTGTCAAACTGATCGAATTATACGATTTAAAATTTTTCGAATAAGCTATAATTTCTACAAAGCACTTGAGAGCTAATTTTAAATAGGAACATAAAAACAAAGTAAATTATGTAGATGTTTCAACTTTAACAGGTTTTATTTCTTTAAAACGACCAGTTTTAATAAACGACCAAAAACATAATTCCAAACTGAAATTTTACAAACGGGACCACGTCTTGCAGTAACAATTAGATTACACTACTTTCTCAAATGTTCAAATTGTCTGCCATTGTTAGCTAGACAATATCCAAGCCTGTCCCTAAATTCTCGTAACAGGTTATCAAAAGTATTCCAACGAATCTCACGCATTTGATTTCTAATTTTTATTTTTAAGTGATCAATGTTTTCCGGCCTATCTTTATAAACTTTATTTTTTAAATCCCCCCACAAATAAAAGTCCAAAGGATTTAAATCCGGAGACCTGGCAGGCCATTCAATAGCGCCCCTTCTCCTTATCCACCGATTTGGAAATTCTCGGTTCAGGAACTGACGCACCTGCAAACCAAAATGTGCGGGAGCACCATCTTGTTGGAACCAAATGTCTCTTCTATTTGGATATAGGATTTCTAACGGGGAATGACATGTTCACGCAATAATTCCAAATAAAGTTCTGATGTAAGATTTCCGCAATAAAAAATGGTCCGATAATATTATGACCTATGATACCGCCCAGACATTCACTTTTGTGGTCTTTGCGTGTGTGCTTCGGCCATCCATCGGGGATTGACTGCAGACCAATATCTACAGTTATGTCTGTTGACAATACCATGAAGCATAAACGTAGTTTCATCAGAAAAGAGAATATTTTGAGAAAAATTATGCTCAGCATTGCACCTCTCCATCATAATTTCGCAGAACTCTGCACGTCTATCGAAATCATCCTCTGTAGTTCCTGAACCAAATGAATCTTAAACGGACGAATTTTTTACTTCCAAATAAATTTTTCAGACTGGTAGTAACATTATGATCCATCCATATTGGAAGCGATTGAGTGGGATTCTCTTGAACATGCAGTAAAATATCTATTGCCGTATCACCACCAGTAGCTGTTTTTCGGTGGCCTGATTTGGGTCTGTGATTTCTTCCCCGTTTCATTAAATTTCTTAAGAATTTACTTACAAACGTTGAGTAAAGCGGGTCGATTGGTAAATATGATTAAATAAATCACCACTTCTGCTTGTGATCTTGCGATCACCATATCCAATCATCATAAGTATCTCAATTTTCTCTTTTTCAGTTAAAGCATCGTTCTACTAATTAAAATGACTACTGTTGTAATTAGAAATTTGACACAAAATGTCATTTAAGTCAACTGACATTAACAGATAAGTACCTGTAGGCCGGAAAACATTGATCACTTAAAAATCAAATTAGAAATCAAAGCGGATCGTTTGACAGATAAACACATAAAACTGTATACCATTGAAATTGGCTTGAAAAGATCTATTCGAATACATAAAAATATAAAGGTTTCCATTTAAAAAACCTAAGTTGATACTACTTTTGGCTTTCCTGTATACTTTGGAAAGTGAAATTACATTTATCTGACGCCTTTTTAAAATTGTGTGCCAGCTAAATTTTCGTCGAAAAATTAAACGGCATATGAAATATTTTATATATATTAATATTATATATAAATATATATATATATATATATATATATATATATATATATATATATATATATATATATATATATATATATATATATATATATATATAAATTCATATGAACTCTTATACATTGCTTAACATTACAAGGATAGAAAAATTACAATACATTACAATACTGTTTCATCAAGCCGTTTTTAAATTAATTGACGGAAAAGTGCTAAAGAAAGATGGCCGTTGTTTTAGTAGTATATGGACAAGGATAAAACTAGTGGTAATCTAGTGTGACGTCACGATAGATTTCAGCGCTAAACCATCTGATGAATTTAACAACACGCCTATTGCCTCTGGAGTTAGTTGGTGGATTTCGTTCAAGCTGCCTTCGTATCGTATCGTAGCTGGACATTTTTGGACAATGTGGTAGACTGTTTGTTCACCAGCGTTGCATTTGTTACATAGCGGGCTGTCTGCAATATCCCATTGGTTAAGTGACTTATTGCATACTCCGTGACCAACTCTGATTTGGTTGAGACAAAGATAATACTACTACGGATAAGATGAACCATTCAATGCTATATTTTTGATACCCCTAATGACTTTTTAACGCGAGCCGATGTCCATCGAGAATTTTCGCGCTATCCTGGGAAAGAAAGTTAAACAGTGTTGCCGGAGGTTTACTAATGGCGTGATGAAACGCGACTAGAAAAAACACAATCCGTTTGCCGCCCGCTTTCCTACTTCGTGTTCCCAATAAGGAAAGCGACAGACATTGGCAATGTCGCACGGTTTGTTTCGCTGGGGCAGGGGTTACCGACTTAATTTTATTCGCATTTACGGAAGCATTGATATCTTCGAACTGATTCAAAACGCCCCATTTAAATGAACCATCTATTCGTAGTAGTATTATCTTTGGTTGAGATTACAGCATTCTCGGCAAGAAAGAAAAAACTCGTTGAGCTTGACTGTGGGGTTTACAATCTGGTGTGCATTGTTAGCTGCTTTATTCCATTCGTCCATCCAATGCTCATCGTAACACAGTTTTGGAGATAACGTAGTTAAAAAGTTGAAGGGTTGTTGTAAAAACATTTAAATGCGATAAATATAAAGCAGAATTAAAAAAAAATACTTTCTTAATTATTAATTTTTAAATTCTAATAACGCTAAAGTGAAGCAAATAATAATCATTTTAATATGTGAAAAAAATTTCATTAATACACAAAATAATTGAAACAAACCATATTTTGACTTAATTAGTTTTGTCGATCTATAAAAAAAACACGATTTTGTTTTTTGAAATACATTTTATTATTAAACATTCTTTAATATACTTGTTTTAGTAATACTTTAAGTTACGGATTTACTCTTACAAGTGGAAATCAGATGGATATGTGAGAACAGTCAAAAGTCAAAGAAAGCTAAATCTGGTGAATAGAATGTTGTTGCAAAAATTTTAAAACCTCTAATTTCTGATCTTTTCGATGGATTTTTAAGCAGTGGGGTAAAAAATGCGTTGACTTTATAAATTTTTTTTTTTCTTCTTGTAAATAAGATCTTCTTTTTACAAATTTTTACATCCCGCTAGTTCAAAAGGTTACAGTTATACAGGTTTATCGTTTTATTAGTTCAAGGGAGACCTAAGTCTAATCCGTAGAAGTGAATTATTTTACAGAAACCTTTTTAAATGCTCTAAATGTTTCTGAGAAAGTAGTATTTGAATCCTTTTCTTCCATTTTTAGCAAATGTAATACTTATTGTGCACATAGCTTTCTGAAATACAAAACCTTAGACAAAATATTGCTTACACTGCCTAATAAAATACCAAGAGTTTCTACTAAGTCTCTCTCGGTTATTCAACAATCTACCAAAACCACATCTTAAATATTTGCTGCGCTTTCTGGTGTTGGTGTACTTTTTGGACGTCCTTCACGTGAAACCCATTTTTTTCCTTTTCTAATTAAAGGTAAAGAATCCCTATACACAAAAAGGGTTAAAATAAAGGCAGTTAATTAAACTTCAATTTACCACACATAATAGAAGAAACTCAATTATGTATCCTGGAGACAAGAAGGGTGTGTTGGGCTTGTAATTTATTTAGAATAAAATTGCATCCAGAACTTGGACTATTTTCAAAATCGAATATCTCAGAAACCAGTTGACATAACTTTCTTAATTTTTTTACAGTTTTGCAATATCTGCATGTTTTGTCCAAGACAAAAACATGCAGGTATTGCATTTTACAACACTTTTTGGACAACGCGGTAGTACTACCACGGATTCGAGTCACTGCTTGACAGACGGAGACACTGTCCACTTTGTTATCGAGATGACATAATAATATCTCAAAAATACTTTAAATAACTTAACGTTTTAATAACAACTTGGTAATAGTTTTCAAGACATAAAAAAACAAAATTAGGAAATGTACAGGGTATCCCAAATTCGAGCCTCATCATTATCATGATTTCGGAAACTTGAAGAGATACGAGGTCGATTAAATGGAGGCAAAGTTGCACAATTTGATGTTGATTAAAATACCACTCTAAAAGTTTAAAAATTTCAAATACTTCCGAAGACTTTTGGAGAAAAACAAATATTTGCGATTTCATTTTAATTTTTTTATGTCTCTCTTTGAATAGATATAACAAAATAAATTTTATATTTCCATTGCTACTTTTTTTGTTCTATAAGACAATGTTATTAGATTTACACAACGACGTTTTGTCTTTGAGCTGCCATCATTAACTTTGTGTTTTTAAATACGGTCCTGGATTGTTTATGACGGATTTCAAGAGCTTTTAGGGTCCTTAAACCAATGATGTATCGCACTTATTCAAAAGAATAATTTTAATGATTTCCTACTAAGATCTTACCAAACATCTATTTTCTGTCTCTCTTTAACACATTGTTCCTCATGGAAATTTCCATTAATGCGAATTTTTCGAATAAGTGCAATACATCATTGGTTTTGGGACCTTAGATGCTCTTAAAATCCGTAATCCGTGTATTTAAAAAAACAAAGTTAATGATGGCAGCTCAAAGACGAAACGTCGGTATGTTAATCTAATACCACTGTCTTATAGAACACAAAAAGAAGCAAAAAAAAATGTTAAATTTATTTTTCTATATCTATTCAAATAGAGAGATGAAAAAATAAAAATGAAATCGCAAATATTCGGTTTTTTAAAAAATCTTTTAAAATATTCAAAAATGTTTAAGTTTTAAAGTGGCATCTTGATCAGTATTAAATTGCGCAACTTTGCCTGCATTTAACCGACCTCGTTTCCGAGAGCCCAATGATGAGACTTAAATTTGGGACACCCTGTACACAGAACAACCAATAATTACATTTAGAATTATTGAAATTTATGGTCGTTATTGAACAAAGTATGATAAACATTATTTATAAATATGAAGTTTCCTGTTATTTCCATACCAACATTTTTGTTTTTAATTTTTAAAATTAATTTCTTAACCTAATTATTATATTTTAAAACATAAAATGAACCTCTTGAATTTTTCCCCCATGTCATTGACACAAACTTTATTACGGCTTAAATGAAATTAGGTCGAGAGGTAATAAAAGACTTCCAGAGATATTAGAGAGCTTATAATTGTTCTAAAATTGTTTTAATGAAACATAAGAAAAGTAATTAAATATATTAAAGAATTTTGTAAAAACATAAGAAGGTACTTCTTTATATCTTAAAATTTTATAAAAATAAATTATGTATATTAATAATAATTGTACTTTAAAGCTTTAACAAAAAAATAAAATAAAAAAGTAGTAAAGGTAAAGACTTTTGATGATTTTTTTTGTTTAAATATGTAACTTAGATATCTAATGTATTTTTGTGTAGTTAAATAAGTAGGTAGAAAAACCTAACTACTCGCTTTTTTTTATCTTTGGACAGTCCACGAAGGCTGAAGCCTAAGTACTAACGTACCGTGGGTGTCTTAAGTGTGGTGAGAGGCAGTTTGTTTACACAGGGCTTAAATATTTGGAGACTGGCAGGAGAAGGAAAAACTTCTGCGCGTAGCAGATTTCATCGTCTGGACACTCTAGGAATGAAGAAATAAAGAAAGTGGGAAGTTCGGGACCTCTCTAGTTGAACTGAATGCATAAAAGTTGCACTACGTGTTGCTTTGTTGGAAGCTGCCAGAGGAGGAATTATACTGGCCAACTCCTCTGAGCAGAAGCCCTAAAAATACCTATAGAAGAGCGACAGATCCCCTACAGCTCGACGGTGGGCAAGAGGACAAAGGCTCTCTCCAAGCATGGGATCATAAATAAGAACAACTGCTCTTCTTTGAATGGAGTCCAGAATGCTAAGTGTTGTAGGAGAGGCCATTTCCCAGACATAAGAACAATATTCCAAAGAGTGTCTGATTTGGGATACATTTAGAGTATACAGATTGGAAAAAGAGAAATACTTTCTGCCTCGAAAGAGGAATCCAAGCTTTTTTGAAACTACTGAGGCTATGGATGTAATGTGTTTGTTTGTAATGTATTTTGGCGAAAGTAACCCCGACAAGATTAAACGACTATTTGTTCTGCAGATCTTGGCCGCTCATATGTAACGGATGAGCACTGGCACACTTTTTTCGCGACAGCGAACAGGACTGTGTTTTGGAGGCATTAAACTGAACAAAATTTTTGGCGCCCCAATACAAAATAAGTTTGAGATCTTGTGAGAGAGACATCCGCATTGACCTACGCTTTGTTTCCAAATCAGGCTTGAGAAATTGAATGTTAGAGTGGAGGGTACTATCGTCAGCAAAACTATGAATGGGATTGATTGTGGAAGAAAGAAGATCGTTAATGTGTAGACGAAACAGAGTGGGTGCCAGTACTAAACCCTGGGGCACCCCAGCATTAATTTGGTAAAAGCTGGAAAAATAACCATCTACAATAACTGATATACGTCGATTAGAAAGGAAACTGAAGAGCAAAGAGCAAAGAGCAAAGCTTAGGTGAAAGACCGTAGGAAGGAAGTTTGTTAAAAAGCTCATCATGCGAGACCTAATTAAAAGCTTTCAATATGTCAAGGTCAACGATCTGGGATTCACCAAACAATTCAAGGGACTTGTTCCAGTTGGGTGAGACAAAGGAAAGAAAATCAGCTGTGGATCTTCTGTGACGGAATCTATAGTGATTGTCATGTAAGATCTTGTGTTTTTCCAGATACTTCAAAATTTGGTAATTAATGAATTTTTTCATTACTTTGCAAACAACAGTAAGAAGAGATATAGGTGTATAGTTAGAAGGGAGAGTCTTGCATCCTTTCTTGGAAACAGGTTGCACACATGCAGCTTTCCAGCTTTGCAGAAAAATGCCCGTGTTGTAAGAGATTCGAAAGGGGCGAGTTGGGATGGGTGCAAGCTCGAGAGCACATTTGTTTAAGACAATTGCTGGTATGACATCCAGCCCAGACGATTTTTTAGTATTAAGAAAAGAAAGAATACACTTGATCTGCTTGACTTTGAAGATGCTTTGGTTTGCATTAGAGTTAGACAATTCTTAACTTTAAAGAATATATCACTGTAATAGATATTACCGTTATAAGTCCGGAAAATTGCCTTTTACAGTACGAGTGATATGTTTACGCTCGAAACGAATACTGTAAATGTTTTTTTGACGAATATTGTACAATATTTTATTTCATACTGTACTGTCGAAATTTATGTTTTAAAAGAATAACATATTTTTAACCTGCTTCGTATATCTACAAAATATTTAATTGTCTGCTTTGATTTTTTGTTTACAGGTGAAAACAGTGTCTGTACTTTTATAAAATTTAAATTTGATGAAAAGATTGTGTTGATATATCCAGGAAACGCAACTGTCCTTTTTTAAGGTAAAAAGTAAAGTCAGTTGAAAATTAGTGTTATTTTACAATTATTTTTGATAAAATTGACGCATTGGAGGAAGATGATGGAAATTTAATTCCTGATGAAATTTTGAAAAAATCTAATGACATTACATGGCAGCTAGTACCAAAAAAATTGTCAGAACGGAATGAGAAATGATTTAATATTAACAAATCCTAAAAAGTTTTACCGGACTGGTCCGGTAATTTTTTTACCGGACTTAATACCTTAAAAGTTCATTTTCCAGACTAAAAACAGGTATCTAAAAGTGCGTCTTACAGTACAGTATAAAATAAAATTAGTTTTATTTAAAATCCTGGAAAATAAATACAAAATGCAAAAGCAAACTTTTATTTAAAAATCAGTAAGATACTTTTTATCGAGATAACGATAAGATAACCGATACAACTGTTAAAAGCTAAACTGTAATATGCACACCTGGGTCGGTCATAAAAACGCACAACCTCTGTTTAATTCCAACTGAATTATCTAATAAAAGATAAAAACTAACAATAAACAAGAAATATACTTAAAAACTTAGGACACCAAAATTTTAAATATTTATAAAGGTATCTTTACAGTGGCTTTGTAATTATTATTTTTAATTTTTTTAATTAACGAAAGAAATTATTTTATAATAAATAAAATAAATCTATAAACAATTATTAATGCATTTAAAACTTATAAATATTTCATAATTAAATATTTTACTTTAGAGGATATATATTTAAAAATACCAAATAAATAAACATGAGATGCAGGAATATTTCTTTTAATATATATTATAAAAAAAAAATATATATATATATATATATATATATATATATATATATATATATATATATATATATATATATATATATATATATATATATATATATATATATATATATATATATATATATATAATATATATATTTAAAAACCTATTGGTTGTGCAAAATATATTTCATTAAAACAATGTTACTTTACAATTGGAAAATTTTAATATTCCAAATGCACTTCTTCGAAAAACCCCACATCTCAATATTGAAAATCCAACTCCGGAATTAAGGTAAAAACTATGCGCCGATATTCAACGAATATTGGTTCAACTGCTCAAACTGGGTTATTATTCTAATTTATATTCGAATATTTTGATCATTAAAAATAATCTAATATGATTTGTACAAGGTGGTTTTTTTTTCGTTGGTATTATAGGGTATAGGCTAAATGGTAAGAGATACAAAAAAACTAAGATACATGTCCCGTTCCCTTTTTTAGTGTTTAGTTTAATGACACAATCAGATCTACGCTAACTAGATTGCTTTAAAAGATATAGGGTGATTCTCGTGCTGCTATCCATCAACCCAAAAAAGACAGAGATGGTTGTCTTCACAAGGAAAAGGGGGATGGTGAACTTGAACGCTCCTAGACTCCTAAACACACAACTAAGCTTTGCTACAGAGGTGAAATACCTTGGGGTAACCCTTGATAGTAAGCTAACATGGAACTCCCTCTTGGAGAAAAGAATCAAGAAAGCATACATTTCTTATGAGCAGTGTCGCCGGACCATAGGCAGATCCTGGGGACTCTCACCTAGAGTCACCCCGTGGATCTATACGCCATCATAAGAACTATGCTAACCTACGGTGCTGTTGTCTGGGGGCAAAACCCACAGACGACATTTATCCGAAAGCTAAACCATGACAGAAAATGGCTTGTCTCAACACCACCGGAGCCATGAGAACAACACCAACTAGGGCATGGAGGTAATTCTAAACCTCACACCCCTTGACATATTTGTCAAAAGGTTTTTTGACGGTTATATTGCGCCTTCGCACTGTTGGATAATGCCCGACGAGGGTTGGCGCACAGAGAGTCGTTTGGGAGTGAGGCGATAGGATTGTTTTCCCCACTGCTGCAGGCGAAAGTGGACTTCTTTCACCATGTTTGTTTTTAACAAACCCTAAAAAAACTAAAATAAAAGGCATAACCAAAGAAAGGGGAAAGAAAACCATAGAAAGCAAAAGAAATAAGCAGTAGAAAAAATTACTGGTAAAGTCTGCTTATCCATAGGATTGCAGACAGACACTACTAGCCCCAAGGAGACCACGCTACACTTCGGGTTTGGGCTAGAATGTCACCGTGCCCTTGTGGACGCTTCCAGCATGAATGTGGTCACCCTCGCTGGACCAAAGGACACGCGCACTCCCAAAAGGGAACCGCATCGCTGACTCGTTGGCCAGGAAGGCTGCGGGACAAAACCTTTTGGACCCGAACCTTTTTGTAGGCTGACAGGTCTACGATGGGGACCCAATTAAAAACACTCTTATCAGCAGTTTACAACACGATGGAATGAAACATTTAAAATGTAACTTTTCCAGGGAGTTACTGAATATTCCCGACAGAGATACTGCTAAACATTACTTGGCAAAGCCTAGGGCAACCTTCGTCTAATCACGGGCGTTTTACTGGACATTTTCAACTACGAAAACACCTTTTAGAATGGGTATAAAAGACACACCTCTGTGTAGAGGTTGTAAAGGGGAAAACGAGACGGTGGAGTACATCTTTTTTGTGACTGCCCTGCACTCTCGTCCAAGAAGGTATGGGGGAGTATTGGCTTTCTTTGGCGGACATTAAAAGTTTCCCTCGGCGACTTTCCCCCCTACTTTAAATCAGTAGGATGGGCACCCACTGAGTGAGGAGTCCTTTTGGAGGTAGCACAACGGGCCTACTGAGGCTAGTTAAAGGGATGTTTATCCCCCTCCCTTTCAGATACAGAAAACTCTTTTAAAATTAAAAAGTTTTTTATAACTTTTTAGTAAAACCAGTGGCGTTTTTTAAAAAAAGTATAAATATTTTAATTTTGGAGATATTATCAAAATTTGCTTTTTTTTAAACGGGACACCCTACATCTGAGTATCCAAAAATTAAATTTTTTTTTAAAATTTTTAAAATATACAACACTTAATATTTTGCTTTGTTCTAAATAACTAAAATAAAAAACTTTAAATAATTATTTTCCCACCCTTTTAATAAATTTTAACAGCTTCACTAAATTTTCCGCTATAAATTTCCTTGCATAACCCTAAAACCAAAAAATCAAAAAACCGTATGCCCACAACTTTTCGTATTATTGCTTCGATGTGGAAATATGCTGTGGAAACACTTAAAACTTGCGGAGATGTTAATGCACATGACAGCTTACTATTCTACAAAGTTTTAAGTTATAACGTTTCTCCTTTGTAAATTTGCACAAGAATTTCATCGGTTACGACTTGTTAAAGTTCCTATTTAATAATGTGATTAGCTAAAATACCATTAATCAAATTTAAGTGGTGCTTTAATAAATTAAAATATCAATTCTTTATATTTAAGTTGTCTGAAAAAGGTGTTGAAAAAAGTGACTTCACTTTAATTGCTATTTTTAAAGTATCCCAAGAAATGTATCATAAAAAGTATTATGAATATCTAAGATATGATTGGAATTTTTAACAAAGGAAAATGTTTTAAAAAATTTTTCCCAAATTATTTTAAAGATTTTAAAATTGATTTTACTTAAAATTCCAACATTTTTTACGAGCATTCTTAAAAAAAAATTTGACGTGTTTAATTTTAAAATTACCCCATGGTTAAAAACAAATGACTCAAGAATCTTTTTTCCCAAAAAAAGGTAGTAACTGCAAATTATATATGTGGATAATTAAATTATATTATAACGGGCTTTATATTTACTGGGAATCTTGATATAAAAATAAAACTTCATTATAATCCTTTTCCCCTATTACAGGGTGATTCCTAATGCTTTTTTAACCTTTTAAAAACCCCAAATTAAAATAAAACACTTTTTCAAATAACTTTTTTTTTAAATACTGATAAATAAAAAAAACATTTATTTAGTATGTCAAATACGCTCCTTTTGGAAATTTGTAATTCCCAAAATAGTCGATGACTAGAATAGACATGATGACAGATTTTAAAAAACTGTTGTATCATATTCGGGGAAAATATACTAATTGTATGTATTTCGGAAAAAAAAAAAAATTTTATTAAAAAAAAGCATTTTAAATTTAAGTTTAAAATTTCCACCAACACGGTCCAAAGTGTTATAGGTCGATTGTGACGTCACGTTAGAGTAAACAAAGTGCAAAAACAAACGCTCTTCCAAATTACAAGTTATTTTACGTGTTTCAAAACATGAATTCGAAACGATGGGGTTTCGTTCCTTGTGTATAACAGTCAATAAAAACTTTAACAAGTTATTTGTATTAGTCCTACGAAAAACAATAAAGATAAATGGCTTGGGGTTGCAAGGCGTCATTTAATAGGAATTTTGCCCACAACTCTAGTTTTACTTCATTTTGTAAACTTATAGTCCTTGTTCGAAGATTTAAATAATAAACAAATAAAAATGTTTGAGGTTAGGTTTTGTCTATCAAATCCATCTTATAATTTGCCACCTTTTAATATGACCACTAATTTTGCCCGCGACTTCTCCGCGTAAAATTTTTATCCCGATACGGCCCCCTAATACAAAAAAAATCGTGGAAAAAGCCCCCCTTTTTTTTTTTCCCTTAAGGGCCCCCCCTGAAAAAAATTTTTTTCTTAGGGATGTCACCCCCACAAACTATTCTGAAAAAACCCTTTCCCAAAAAGGTATTTGGGCCCCTTTTACTTGGGAAAAGGGGATGATGTTTTCAAAAAGACCCCCTGATATTCAAAAAAGGGGGGCGCGTCCCCTGAACGGCGGGGCTGGTTTCCACCCTTGTCGCCTTTTTAATTTTTTTTTCCGGGGTTCGCACTGTTCGATCTTCTCCCCGTGCGGGCGGTTTAACAATCCTTTTTTAAATTTCCCCCACTTCAAATGGTATCGTGTATTGGAACCGACCATGCCGCCAAACGTTAAAATGGTTTCGAAAGTCCCGCGTGACAAACAGAAGCCAATTTCAATAAAGGTTTTAAATAAACCGCGATTTCCCCCGATCAAGGCCATGTCTAAAAAATTGCATGCCAAACGAGTAAACCACGAACAGTCATTTTAAAAAAAAAATACAACATCCTTCCCCCCAGACCCTGTATGTAGTCTTTTAAAAAAAATCTGTTAAAATTTTCCCTTAAGTTTTACTTATCCCCCGTCACTAGGGATTTTTTTCTGTTGTGTTGTTGCAATTATAGTTAAAATCCTTAATGTTTTTAAACAAATTATCTGTCTTGGTTCAAATGAAAATTTATTATATCAGGGGACCCAAAAGTAATGGGACACAAAGCAACGAAAATTCTTTAGGTCGAGATAATGCTTTTTTGAAAACCCCTACCCCAAAGGGATAATAACTAAGAAAGAGTGAATTTTTTTTTGTTTTTTTTGTAATAATGTCTTAACTAAAAAATACAAAAAATTGGGGTTTTGGGGGGTTTTTGTAAAATTCAAATTTGTCCATGTTTTTATTTTGCTACTGGGGCGCAGCTAGGGTCCCCCCTTTTTTTTAAGGATAATTTTTTTTTGGGTTAGTATATTTCCTGTTTATTAAAAAAATTCTTTAATTCCCTCTGCATTAAAAATGTTTTTCGGGGGTTTTGTTTTTTAAATCTTGAAAACACTATTTAACATGTACTTCCCCGACACAAAACCAAAACCCTAACCCAAAACCCCCTAAAAAATCCCCAAACCCCGTGACCTTTGGGGGGTATTTTTTGGGGGGGTTTTTTTTAAAAAAGGGATTTTAATTTTAGGGGTTTTGTTTAAAGGAAGGCCGCCCCTTTTCCCCTCCCAAATTTGGGAAACTTGAAGAAAAAACCAATACTAAACATTCAAAATAAAAAGGGGTTAAAAACCCCAATTTAATTAAAAAAAATTTTTCAATTTATGTACCTTACAAAGAAAAAAAACATATTGTGGTAAACTCACTGCGTTTAATATTCGGTATTCGATTTTATAAAATTTGTATATGTTGCCCGGGGTTTTCAAGGTAAACATAAACCATTTGTTCTTCCTTAAAGAACTTTGCAAATAAACTGGATAGAGAAATTTGGCTTAGTCTACAACAAACCCTTTTGCTTTATTGTGGTTATACTATTATACATAAATTTTTTTTAGGCCCAAAGTATTAGAAAAGAAAATATTTTTGGAAATTTGTATATTTTAAATATGGGTAAACAAATTTTTTTTAAAGACAAAGTCATTTAATAGGTTGTAATAATGTATTTAAGGAATTTGATGGTTCCAGAAAATTAAGAAAATAAGACGAGAATTTTAGGACCCTTGAATTATTTTTTTTTTTCTAAAATTTTTCGACGCTAAACCTAGACATACATGTTAAATAATAATGTTGTTAAACTTCTTGCTGTATTAATAAAATAATTTATTGCAAATTTTTAATTTGTAAAAACTTTTTGTGCTTCTCATAAGTTTTGAGAAATATTTTTGCTAATTTTAATTTATATCGATTAATTATTTCTTCTCAAATACTATTTTTAATTATTATTTTTCAAGTGTGTATTACTGATTTCTTTCGCGCTCTTCACCTCCCTGCATGACATTAAAACTCTTTAATTTGCCGAGTTGAAACACCGCTTTTCGTCTGATCAGCGAAGTTAAACCACGTAGGGGGAAGTTAGTAGTCTAATGGGTGACCATCGGAAAAGAAGTTAGGCTGTAGGTCCTGTCTGAATGACATTACCCGGACTGTAATAGAGAGTAGTTTAAAGGTATAAGTTATTTGTAGAGGCTCCGTGGATCCATAGTAGCACAACCGCGATGTTTTAAATATACCTTAAAATGCAATATCTACATGTCTTGGTACTTTGACAACCTTAAGAAAATGGTTTAAAATGGATTGAAAAAATCTAAAAAACCCCCGGTACCTGATACTTAGGCCTTACAAAGTCTTCGTGGGATGTCAAAAGAAAAAATATTAATATATAAAAAGGTTTTTTAATTTTTTTTCCCCTATGTATTTATTTTTTATAAGTAAAAAATTTTTTTTAGGCCTAAACTATTAAAAAAACAAATTTCTGTAAAATTTTAATGCGCTTTTTTTCCTGTAAAAAAACTAAAAACAACTTATGTATTATTATTTCTAGACACCAAAAGGTAACTTTGACCCGTTCTGTTTAAAAAAAAAAAATAAAAAAATGTTGTGAAAAATTGGTAAAACATAGAATTTTGAGACCTGTAAAAAAATTTTGGGACATTAATAAACCCCTTTTAAAAAATTGACAAAATTTGTGGATCTCAAAAAAAAACCATGGCCATTAAAAAAAATTAATCTTCCAATTTTTTGGAAAGAATATAAATTCTTATGCACAGGGGAATTTTTTACTTTAACATTTAAAATTATTTATTCATAGTTCATAGCTCGTTAGTTTTAAATAGTTTGGGGAAATTTAAAAAATTTTAATAAATTAATTTTTGGGAAAAAATTTTTTAATTTAATTTTAAAAAGGGGATAAATTTTAAAAAAAAAATTGTCTTTTAAAGTTGTAAATATGGGATTTGGGTTTAAAAAAATTTAAATTTCCCCAAAAAAAATGGAAATTTTTAAAAAAAATTTTAAAAAATTTTATAAAAAGGGTAGAATGAGGGGGGAAAAAAGTTTTTTGTGAAACTTCGTTTTTTATTCAAAGTATGAAAATTGTTATGGTGGTTATTTTACGATTAAAAATTATTTGTTTTAACTTTTTTGAAATTACACCTCTTGGATGGCGTAAAGTTTATATAGAAAAATTGAATTTTTAAAGTTTTTAAAAAAGCAGTTGGTAATTATTTTTTAATTAGACGCAAATGAAGACGTCAAAAGTATTTAAAAAATTTTTCCCCCTAAGGGATAAAAGGGGGGGCTGAAAGTTTGATCAAACTATGCCCGAACTAAGAAGTATGAAAATTTGGAAATAGGCTATTGATTACGTTAAAAAAAATTTTTTTTTAATTGGGGGGAAAAGGGTAGTCAAAATGGGGATAAAAATTTGTAAAAAAAAATTGATTTTTTAAAGTTGTAAATATGAAAGTTGGTAATTACTTTTGTTCCCAGAAAAATAAAAAACGTCATTAAAAAAAATTTTGGAAACCCCCCCAAAAAGCGAGTTAATTGGATTTAAAAGTAAAAATTAAATTTGTAGGCTATTGATTGTGATTTAAAAAACTTTTTTAAAATTTTTTTAAATAAAAGCCCTTGGCCCCCCCAAAGGGGGGTAATAAAAATAAAAATGATTTTTTTTTTTAAATCATTTTTTTTTAAAAGGGTTTATATGGGAAATTGATAATTGGGTTTTTATTCCCCAGGATAATAGGAGACGTCAGCAAAAAAAAGGTTTTGAAAAATTCCCCCTAAACGGTAAATGGAGGGGGGAAAGTTTGTATGAAAACATTTTTTACAAAATAATAACAAATGAAATACGATAAAATAAAAATTCTCACGTACGCTACACCTCCCCGGGATGGCGGAAGCAAAACGGGGGCGTGATGTGAAAAATGGAGTAGGAAGAAAAAAAGCAAAATTCCGGGAAAGGGAAAAAAACCAAACAGCCAAAATTTATAGGCCCCGTGGGCAAAGCCCAGGCAAATTAGTTAATTTTTATGGAGTAAATTTTGCATTTAACCCCAAAAAGATTTGTCACTCATGATAATAGATTAAAATTCTAACTATAATTACAACAATACAACGAAAAAACCCAGTTCAGGGGAAAAAGTACAACTCGAGGGTTAATAATTTTAAAATTTTTTGTCTTTAAAAGAAATACAAAAAAAATTTTAAAAAATATTCACCTTTTAAAAATAAAAAATTTTATTTTATGAAAACTTTTATTTTTTTTTTAAATACTTTAAATTTTACATTAAGAAAACTTGAACTCACTTCGTCATTTTACGATTAGTAAATTTGGGTTGGGGTCATAAACCTTATTAAATACCGAGCGAAAACTAAATAACGGGATAATAATGGTTTCTTCGGTTTTTTGAATATTATTTTTTTCCCGGGAAAGGGGGTTTTTTATTGGAATTTTATCCTTTTATAAGGTTTAAAACCTTTTTTTTATGCCCCAAAAAAGCTTTTTTAAAATTTTCCCACTTTTTTTTTTAAAAAAATGCTCGTAAAAAATTTTAGAAAGAAAAACTTAACTAAAAACCCCTCTATGGGCAAAGTATTTTTAACAAAATCTTTTTCTATAATAGAATGATTATTGACTTCCCAATATGTATTTTTAAACACATTTAAATTAGTTTTTTTAAAAATTCTTAATGTTTCGTTTAATAAAAAAACCTTTGTTCTATATTTCGGAAAAATTTAACCTAAGGGAAAAAAATTAAAAAAAAACCACCTCATTTTTTGCGATTAGTAGTCCGTTAAAGGGGTTCAAAACCCTAAAAAGACTCCGGGGAAAAAAAATGGGGACAAGGGGGAATAAACGTCTCACGAGGATATTTTGGAATAGTTAATTTTTTTTAATTATAATTTTTTAAAAGAGGATTTAATAGTTGATTTATGGTTTGGTAAAATTAAATGACTTTTGTTTAAAAAAAGAATACATTTTTAAAAAGGGGTTAAACAGGTAGTTAAGTCCCCAATTATAAGAGCGCCGATTAAGCATTTACAGTAAAGATTTTAAGTTTTTTCATAAATTTGATTAAAATTTAAAAAAAGTTTAATTTTTTTTTTTAGAAATATTTGGAAATGAAAAAAGCAATAAAAAAAAAATACGTCGTGAAATTTTGGGTTTGTTAACTGTTTTGGAAAAGGTTTATCGAAAAAAAAATCGCTTTAAAGATTAAGGGGGGGTTTATATTTTTTTTCCTATTTTTTTTAAAAATAATGTAATTTCCGGAATGTTTGTAAGCTGTTTATAAAAATCCCAAAAAAAAAAGGTTTCAATTTTTTTTTGCTTTATTTTTAAATTTCCATCTCTGTCCTTTTTTTTAGGTTATTATTACATATTAATTCCCCATAAATTCTAATTGGGGTATATTTGGAAATTTAAAAATAATATAAAAATTAATATATTGCAAAAGGGGGTAGTAAAAAAAACACTTTACGATTGGAGATTTAACATTTAATTAAATTTAAAATAAAATAAATTTGGGGCATTATAATTGGTAAAAATTTAATAAATTAAAAAAAAAAAAATGCCCAAACTTTTTGAAAAATTTAAAAAATTATGTCATTATTTAATTTTAATATTTTACTTTTTATTCAACTATAAAAAAAAATTAAAAAATTCAAAATAAAAGCAATTATTTAGCCTCTAAAAAATATAAAAATACAAATTTTGTTTTCCCCCTTTCCCCCCTTACCTTTTTTCTTTAATTTGTTGGCTAAGAAAAAAACCAAACCCTTGGTAAAAAAAATAACCATAACTTTAAATCTGCATTTTTTTACACTAGCATTTATATTTTGGTTAAAAAATCCTACCGAGATCCCCCTGCTTTTCTACTTCCCATCGTTTCAAAATATGTAAACAAATTACCGAAACAATTTTAGGCATTGAGACCTTTTTTCCACTAAAAAGAACCCCCCAACTTCAAAAAACACAAAACGGTTTTCAAATCCTGTAACAAGTCAGACTTTTTAAAAATTTAAGCCCCAAAATGTTTTTTTAAAACCCCCGGTCCAGAAAATCGATAGGCTAGCATCAAAACAAAAATCGGGATAATCAGACCATCTCAGAGGTAAAAGACCGTTTTAAAAAAACGAATAAAATTCTCTCTTGCTCAAATGGCAGTAGATTTTCTGTTCCTTTCAAAAAATATTAGTCAAAACCCGCACCCCTAATCTCTAAAGATGGAAAAGTTTCCTCCTCTAAAAGGAAAAGGGAAATTTTACAAACAATTTCTTTCTAATTCACCCCCTAATCC